>JAIPRL010001959.1:0-69328 GCA_025469235.1 Pemphigus obesinymphae
AAATATTCGGTAAAAATTTCAAGATTATAAAGTCATTATTTTCGAAATTACGACGAAATTAAAATTCTCGATTTTACAAAATCGTATTTTTCGTCATTTTTTGGTAGTTTTTGCTTACGCATTAAAAGACTATTATGAAAATCGAAAAATGACCTCTTAAAAGTACCAACTAGATGCAATTTGCTACCAGAAACAGGGTATGAGTGTAAAGATCGGAACACTCCTTCTGGTAGTAAATTTGTTAACAGAGAAAAAAAAAAAAATAAATAAAATAAAATAAACATCATTGTAAAACCACTAGCTCCCTCGCTACTCTCAGAATCTAAAAGACAAGCCATATTCGTCATTCGATACTGTATTTTTTAAAGAATTAAGGGCAAGAAGCATATCATTCTGAGTAAAATATTTGTTGGCTTTTAGGTTAAAAGGAATTATACTATAATGAGAATCAGAAGGAGGCGTACAAATTTATAGTTAACTAAAGACGGATAAGAAATACAAAAAAAAAAAAAAAAATTAACTGATTAAAAAGAAGAAGAAAATAAAACATTATTATGATGAACAGACGAGGGGATCGGCGGATTCTGTTTTAAATCTCTAACATACTTCTAGATATTAGCAGTACAAGAAGAATGTGCTCTCAGTGTTTATAATTTAAGTTTGATAATGTATTTAGAGCGACGTTTACATCTAGTCCCGAGTTCAGAAAATACGAGATAGTCCGAAGATGAGTTCGAGCGTTTAAAAATAGAATGAGTACGTTTTTTAAAAAATATTAAATATTATATGACACAATAACGTTTTCAATATTATAAAATATCTATTCCTAAAATATTGTTATTGAGAAAATTACTCTAAAAGTGGCCCCTAAAGTAAATTTATCAAATAATAATGAATAATAATGACAAAAAAAAGTAATTACAAAACCATTTGAATGGGTCATTTACTCATATTGTCATATAATAGATTAAATATGAAAAATTTGTTTTTTTTTTTAAAACATAATAATTTATAATATTATATAATGTATGTTTCAAATACCTATATTAAACGAGCATACTAAATTTATGATTTCGATAAGTATTTGTTATATAAAAGTAAATAATAAATTCTATAAACATTTTTAAAGTTATTTGTTTTTATAAATAATGATTTTAGATTCTAAGTGTATATTATAAGAGAATATATAATTGGTTTCATAATGATGTATTGATGTGTTTTAATTGTTTTAATTTTTAACTTTTTATGTATGATGTGTACATACCAATTTTGGATAGAATACCTATATTCAATTAAAACGTTTCAGTTAAAAACTTTACTGGTAGCAAATTGTATATACTTAGTAACTACTCAAATAGGTCATTTTTCGATTTTTGCAATAGTTTTCTTTAGCATATAGAAAAAACACAAAAAATTACAAAAAATTTAATTCATTCGAAAATAAAATTTCAGAAATTTAAAATTTATACTAAATATTTTCTATAGCATACTATATTAATGTGATAATAATTTCCAATATTTTTTAAAAATTTTAAATTTTTTATGCATTTATATACACTATTTTGGGCTATATATTTATTATAGTTGGTATTTTAATAAGGTAAATTTTCGATTTTTTTCAGGAGTTTTAGTGTAGAAGTAATCTTTAGAAAATAATTGTATATTTTTATAAATCAGAAAATTATATTACACAGAGCTGAGATTAGAATCGTTTCATCAAAAAAAGTATGATTTATCATTGCTTTTATTAAATACATCTACTATAATAGTATCATATTTTACAAGCAAAATGCTTCCACTCTGTACTGACCGAATTTTTTATTTATAACTTTTTATACATGAAAGTTAAATAATAAAATGCAATCACAAGTATGACATGAATAGTTTTACATATTAGTATACATTTAATATTAAAAAGTTGGAAAATAGGGAGTGGAAGCACTTCGCTCGTTGAGTAGGATACTGGTGGTTATATTGAATTTTAAAGTAATGGTAAATCATTTCTTTCGATAAAATGCTTCTAAACGAAGCTTTAATATATATTACATGCGTATTACTATAATTAGCTAATTAATAATTTGAATCAATTAAAAATAACTAACTATATAATAATTAATGGCTAATAAAAAACACTTTTATAAAGCAATGACTAGAATGAATCTCCTATCAAAAACCTTTATAAAAAACTTTTACTTTATTATTTTTACCCCAAAAACTTTATATATTCATAAAAATTTAAACATTACACATTAAAAAAAAACATTGTACACATTGTAAAACCAATAAATTCGTCGCTACGCTTATAATTTATAAGAAATTGAAATTAGAAATATTGATATTGGTAACTATGATGATGAATCATAATGATAAATGGATAAATAGAAATGTAAAATGTTATACTTATGTATAGAAACCTAAAAAGTACTGGGGATATTCGTTGATACTACAAACCAGTTTTAAAATTGGTGAATTGGGTTAATCATTTAGTGGCGGTTAATAATTGTAATAAATAGTAGTTCCAGAAACTTATTAAAAATTACTTTATTTGTGGGTTTCCACTGCAACGTCTGCGCGTACGTCTAAATACACGTTGTGAAATTTTGACTATATTCATCAATGGTTAAATGGTTAATACCTATTTTATAGCTAGAATCATAATATATATTTCGATAAGATTAATATATTTTAAATCTTTATTTATTATTGATGATATTTTAATTATTTAAATTGATAATAATAACAATCAATGCAATAAAATGATTATTACCAAGCATGGTTATATATCTATATAACTGTGTTACCAAGTAATATATTGTTATCAATTACTAGCTGTATACCAACTTCATTGTAACTTAGTTAAACGTGCGATAACATAGCTAAGTATTTTGGTTAATCATGTTAACCGAATGGTAATAATCAAATCACAGTGTAGGATGTTACTAGTGGAAGCCCACCTTAATCCTGGTAATTGGTTACCGGGTACACCCATAACTGTTAAAATCCGGTTACTTATTACAACATTTGGTTGCGGGTCTATATCCTCCTATTAACTAATATGATATGTTATCTTTGAAGTATATCGAATATGAGTATCATATATTATTTGTTTTACCGATTAATCTATACTTATCGATTTGTATAATATGTACAAATTTAATATTTATTATAATTAAAATATGATTCAAATAACATTTCATTTGCAGATAAATTGCAGATAAATTTCCTTTATATTTCTCGTCTATATATCTAGTTTATTAGATTTATAATCATAAAGTTTAGACAATGGTATAATTATGTAGCAGGTGCGACTGTCCCTGGACGTCGACTTATTTTTGTGGTTTTAAAAGTAAATTTTTTATGATTTTTAAGGAAATGTATACAAATTACTTCATTTTTTTTTTTTTGCTTATTTTAGGGAATGCAAAAATTTGATTTGTCACAAAGGCGATTCAACTTATATCTATGTCACTGAGTTTAAATGCCTTATATCCCCATTGTGTCCGTTCGTTTGTCCATCTGTCCGTAGTTAATAGTACCTACATAATATATACTATATTATAGTTTGGAGTTTGTTGATTTAGTCAACAAGGAGATAGATATTATTCGTTTCATATATACTTCTGTTTGTTTTTATAATTCGTTGCTGTGGTTATCTCACAGGGATGTACGATCTACGTATACTTACTCACTACTTCAACCAGTTATTATTATTTATGGTATATTGACAAATTCACAGTACTTATTAAAAAAAAAAGTTTAGTTTTAAGTAGGGCTTAAAACCGGTTAAAACTCAATTTTTGAGAATCCAAAACCGCTCCCCGGTTTTTATTTTTAATTATAAGAAGCGGTCATCGGTAACCGGTTACCGAAAATTTTATTTTAGGCTTTTAAATTTACCGGTGATTGTAATGTAACGGTAACCGCTTGATACCGGTTACCGGTTTTCAAAATTTTTTGGTTCCTATCGTAGTTGGTTACTACCATTTTCGGAAGCCGTTTTAAGTCCCTCAAGCTTCCGCTTATATCCACTAAAAAGTTTACGACTACATACCTGGTTACCAATATCAATATTTACAATTTTTATTCGTTTTGTTAGTTTTAGGTGTAGTCTATACAAAATTATAGTTGGTAAAAAAAAAATGTTTATTGAATTATAGTTTATTGTTTAAAATCTTTTTAGAAATTGGGAATTTAGCACTTCCTCAGAGTAGGCTTTCTTAACTTATTATTATTATTTTTCATAAAATATATTCAGATATTAAAATTATATTTAGATTGAAATGTAAACAATTTTTGATTTTTTTTAAATTTGTATATACAGTCGATTATTAATACTAAAATAAAACTTACTGATATTAGGAAAGTTCATCAGAAGTAGTTTAAATAATACGCGTTTTTAATTCATATTATTTTCTTTGGACTATATTTTAAATGTGTATAATAATTAATAATAATATTATCTTTAAACTTTAATAGTGATTATAAATTAATTTTACAAGATTATGCAATTACTTCCGTCTTTCAATATGAAATATGTTATAAACTGTTTAGTATATATACATACACTTACGAATTATTGTATTTTTATTATAATGAAAATGTGAACGATTAATAAAGATTACTATGTTAGAAATATATTGTTGCATACACGGTTATTTACAAAACTTTTGGAAATAATGAATATTTATGTTATGGTGACTAATAAACAGAAGTTTAAAAAGCTTAAACGTTCTTTAGTTTTAATTAAGACGAACAGAGTCAACGGAAGTGAATTCATAGAAATACGCTGTTATACTAAATTAAATATTACAATAATTAATTTTTAGTATACCCGATTTATTTTAAAATATCTGATATCTATGTATTCTTCCACAATCTGCAGATATAATATAATAGTCATTTAAATTTTTTTACAGATGATGTTTTTTTCAGACAATAATTTGTATCCAATCCTTAACAATCAATTTATTAGAATTTTTATTATTTTAATTCAATTGATTATCTCAAAAATTTATAAAATTAATATGTACTCAGCTCGGGAAACTAAATATTAAACATGAAGTAAAGTTTCTATTGACGGAAACCGGAGAATAAACTTAAAAATTTAAGTATTTATAATATGTTGTCTACATTATCCATGAAATATTGACTCTTATCTTGATCCAAAAGGTGTCCCTCTTATATTATCATATTGAATTTACAAAATTATATTATCTCTGAAATACGGATAATTGGCTTCAATATATACCATCATGTGTAATGTGAGTGTATGTTTATATGGTACAATTTAAGTATAGTGTAGTTAATACAGGACGTAGAGCGTCATTTCGTGTAAAAGTTTTAATTAACATTTATTTTTCACATTCTATGC
This sequence comes from Pemphigus obesinymphae, assembly GCA_025469235.1. Lineage (NCBI taxonomy): Eukaryota > Metazoa > Arthropoda > Insecta > Hemiptera > Aphididae > Pemphigus > Pemphigus obesinymphae. The sequence goes on from JAIPRL010001959.1 coordinate 5,372, forward strand.
AATTCAATTTCTATCACGAAAATAATAATCTTCGGAACAATGATTTGGTTTTGAATTAATTCTTCGTATACATCTAATATCGATGTGTTTTGCTCTTGGGGTCGTACAACCGTACCACGTGTCATTGCCAGCGGTGATTTGGAGAAAAAATGTACTCGTATATGTTCACTTTAAACGAACCAACATATCGTGGGTTACGTCATTTATTGATTATAAATGAACAAAATTGATTAAACGGTATAGGTACTTGGCAAGTGTTCACTACACATATTTGTCTATTAAATGATGTGCTAGGTATAACTGCAATTAATGTCTACATTCTATATCGTTCGTCCTTTAAGTTATTAGATAATATGGAATACTCAGTTTCAACTTGGTTACAAATTGTAATACTTATGAATTATGATAAAAATCACTGCATATCTGTAATGCATCTGAATAAATAAATAAATATAAGTAGTTTTTCTATCAATATGTACATTGTTAAAATATCAAAGACAACATGGAGAATTCCATTAAAATTATATATCAATATTTAATATTAGATTAGATTTAATTCAATTCAATTTACGACTGTGTATTCACATCCTGCCTATAAAAATATTCGAATATTATTTGATTATTATTTGAAAAAGTATATCGTGGAAGAAGAATGTTCGTATTACTTATTTTTTAGTTTTTTAATCGATATACAAAAAAACGTGGCTAAGGAGTAATTTTAACAGATATCTATAGAAAGATTGAGTCGAAAATTAATTTTTCTTCCATAATATCTTCTTTTGCTAATAAGACATCATCTGAGGGACTTGGCTCAAGTCTGCATTAATTAATAGATTTATGTTAGTTATTACAGCCGCAAATTTGTATCCATTATATTTCATATAACTAGTAGGTATTTAAATAGTTTTGATCTAATAAATCAAAATATGTATATTTAAAATACTACTAAAATATTTGAAAATATTTTTTTTTAGGTAGGTACACATTATAAATTAAATGGTTGTTTTTAAATGAATAAACATTATTGATACATTCATGAAGAAGATATTTTATAGGTTTTCTACCTATTTGGAAATATCAAGCTAGTATTTTCTATAGTGTATAATTGGTAGGTTAAAATATAATAATACTATAAGTATTTTTTAAAATATTTAACCATGGCCACAACTGATATAATATGGTAATTGAATCAGAACCTATGTTTATCGATATACGTTCAAATAAAGTATTTAAAATACATCAAACAGGATTTATTTGGTAAAAAAAAAAAAAATGGATGGATTACATTTTTCTATTATTATATTTACCTACATACATTTAACGTAATATTGTCATATTATTGTTATACTCGACCTCATAATATAAATGCAACGGGCAGTCTCTAATTTATCATCTCGCAAAGTATAGTATACGAGAGACGTTTCTTATGTCCTCTGGATATAATATTTTACGTCTCGTATATGACGTTTTTGAACGGTTCACGCCGTTTATGGTATATTACAGAAACCAATTTAATTATGTAAGGTAAGGATAGAATAAAATATAATAATAGTATACTTATATATTATTGTAGTAGGTATAATATATAATATTTATTTTGAGAGTATAAAAGTAATTGTTATGGTTTTACTTGTATACTATACGTGTAATGAGACTGTTTTAATGCTGGGCATGTTATAATTTTTTTTAAACTAGCCTGTTTTAAGTTAAAGTTTACTTTTGAATTTCTGCGAAACAATTAAATAACCAAGTTAGGTGACAATTTTGTTTAAAAATATATAACATCATTTAGTAACACTTAAATATTCTTATATAAGTATATATATATTTTACTTAAGAAACAATTTGTCGAATTTAATAATTTACAAATTATTAATGACTATAGTATTTTTTTTTTCCGGAAGTTTGATGATAGAAAGTATAATAGATTCGATGATAAATTTATATGGTCATGAAGTGAAATAATATATTATCATAATAGAAATGTATTTATTTTTTTATTTATCGTATGGCACATTTAGACATATAATATATATAAAAAGTTGTAACATGGAGTAAAAATAAAATAAAATAAAACATATATAAAAAATAATAATAATATAACAATATACAAAGGGATTATAATTATCAATTTGTATTGCCTATTGTCTAGTTTAATCTTTTCTCTACAGCCTGGTCTCCAAGGAAGCTATTCAATCTAGAGCTTCACTTGTTAGTCTAAAGAAATCCTTCATTTCACCTTCGAATTTTCTTTTAGGACAGTCTTTTATAATGTGTTGAATTGTATAAATAGTCTAAATATTGTTTAAGTAGTACAAACATAAATGCAAAACAAATTTTTTAAAATAACAATAATATTAAAATATAAAAATAACATTTAGGGTTAAGTTAATTTTATAAAAAAATAACTCACTAGGTTAATAATTATTTAAAAAAAATAACCTATAACTTATTAATTATGACATTAAAACTACCCAGCCTTGGATTATTCTAACATTGAATTTATTTCAAGTATAACAATTTAAAACTAATATATTCAATGTTAAAGAAGTCGGTTGGTAGGAAATGGAAGCCCTTCAATTGTGAGGTAGGATACGAGTGATAGATTATTGCATTTAAAAGCAATGATAAATAATTTATTTCGATAAAACGGCTTTGAACAAATATTCGGTGCATATAACACGAAAGATGACTAATACTTGAGATGTAAGTCGAAAGAAGTGTTTTTTTGCACCAAAATTTTCAATGGTATACTCAATGGTCTGCTGGTTCAATTACTCATTAAACATTTGACAATTTTGATTTGTATATATTGTTTTAAAAATATTTAATTATGTTAATTTATATTTTACTAGTTATGATTTATTCACTATTAAGTTATTAGCGAGTACCAGCACTTCTAAGTTTTAGATCATTTATAGTCTTTATATTTTGTGATCAATAATCGTACATTTATTCCTCATTAATTATTTTAAAGTTGTTTAAACTTAATAACATAGTATTAAAATTGTTTATTATTAAATAACTAAATTTATTTAATAATGAAGTATTTATAAATAAAAAGTACTTTCAAAATTTTCAACTTTTTGAAAAATTTCGTGAACATTTTCACAAAAAATGTTTTTATGAAAATTCACATCACTAAGTATTACTATTAGAATTTATATGGAAAATATAAAAAAACGATGTTAATATACTTTTTGCTATGGTAAATATTATTTACCATAGATTTCAAGTTTCTGTAATTTTAATTTTCCAATTTATATTAATTTTTGAACTTTTTGGTAGTTATAACTTTTAAATATTATATGTCACCTATATATATAGTCGGTAACTAAAAAGACCTTTATAAATTATTTGACTAAATTAAATAACCAAATAATCATGAATGTATTATGAATAACAATATAAATGGGGTTAATTTACATTTACAAGATATTGCAGGATGAAATAAAATATTTATTTATTTAATTTCTAAAAGTTAGTGGAAGTAAAATATTCAAGTAAAATTATTTAAATTGTATTTGAACCAAACAAAATATTTAAGAGAATATTGGAGTAAATATTTTATTTTATATTATTATAATTTTTATATTTAATATATTGGAACATATTAAAACTTTAGATATAAAGTATATTAAGAACACAATATAACATATTTTCAAAGGTTTAGAAGTATTAAATATTAAGTCTTTGATGTATTAGTAGTTAAGTAGGTACTGTAATTATATATATATATATATATATATATATATATATTTGCATTTAAATAAGTATATAATAAAGCATTTGGAAATAATTTTGAATACATTGTGTAGTATAATATTTAATAGTAAATATTAACTATTATTTATTTATATAATCACAGGTATTAATTCAAAGTAAAATATAAAATCCATATTATACAAAATAATTTGTTTTATTTTAGAAAATGAGCATATTAGAAATGATGTATCCATCTTCAGTGTTAACAACGATTAACTAAAAGTGTTTAAGAGGGTGTAATAATAGGACAAAAAAACTTATAAAACATGTAAAAGTTATTCCAATAGTACAATTTAGCAAGTGCTTTTAAAATAAAAAACCTTTTTTCGAAATTGTAGATGAGAACTATATAGTGAAGTATAAGAAGTCCAAATTTTGATTATTTCAAATAGTATGTAGAACCATTTTTGATAATTTATTATAAAAAAATAAAAAATATTCATACCTATTAATTATTTGCTATTAAAATGAAAATATTAGATATCAGGATTCTTACGTCCCACTGTACACTTTTTCTATATAATTTTGATAATAAGTACTTCTATTTATTTTTTATTCTTACTCTGAATTCGCTCAGTAAACCGTATTATTGGAACAACATTTACATGTTTTTCCGTAAAAATCAATTGAATTGTATCGTCATGTGTTCCTCCAGTAATTAATAGTAACTTTCAAAATACAGTTCATATACTATTAACCCAAAATAGTCAGCGCATCATAGATAAACTCACTGTGAGGTGAAACTCGAAAAGTTAAATTTTTACTATTGCGCCCTTTTAAGAAGTGCCGTACACCAAATTTATAAGGGATTTTATAACGGCAAATATTATTGTTTGAGAAAAATTCGAATTTAACAAATAAAAAAGTATTTTTAAGGTAAATTTAAAGTACCTAGTTTAGTATTAATACCACTTTTATTGTTGTGTAATTACGATATTTATTACAAAACACGTTTGTGCGTTTTTAATTTTTAACAACTTCTATCAAATTCTTGCTAACACTACTATCTAGCGCTGTATTTGACGGTTTTTTCATATATTGATTTTTAAAATTAATATTTATTTAATCATTTAAAACAATAGATTTTTCAGTAATTCATAAAACGTGTGAAAATTTACAAATCAGAAATATATCAAATAGGGCGTTTAATAATGCTGTTTGCTATTGTTTGATTGTTATTTCGAACATTATTGTGAATAAATAAAGATGAGGAATTCTAATGTGTTTTTTTATTGAAAATTTGTATATTAGCTGTCCTTTCTTGTGGCATCCTTTTAAAACGGCTCTCGGCAACCCTAACAACTTGAACACTAAACATACCTATTTTTTGTACATCGTAAGTTATCAAAACCGCACACATTAAAAATAAAAAAGGTCATTGTTTAATACTGCATATTTTTTCAAAATCACACCATTCAATACCTCACATTTTTATTTAAAATACACTTATCGTATGCCTAAACTGTATTTCATTTTATTTGTTACTTATTCGACATGATGTTTCATAGTTAATCAGGGGATATGTTTGATCTAAACTGTCCGAGTGAGTGAGCAAAGCGATTCATAGTTGCAACCGAAAAAAGTATTGAACTTAAACTATATTACGTAGTTTTTTACATCGTACATAACATACACGAAAATGAATTATATTTGTTTTTATGCTAGTTATTTGATTGATTTTTATATTTATCTATTATAAATACAAATTTGTTTTGATCTTATTTATATTTTATTTGAACAATCAAACTAATTTTATACTGTCAATAAAATGCAAAAAAATATATAAAGGACAATATTTTGGAGGCAATTTCATTGTGGTTTAACGCTACTTGAATCATAATATTGTTCAATATTTTATGTGCAAAATACTTTACTTTTTTAAATGGCGTTAACTATTTTAGAAATTAATATTTTTCAAAACACCGATGAGGTCGTCTTTACAACAGTATTCATTGTATATATTTTATAATAGGTATTTTTACTCTAAAATTACATCAAGAGGTAATTTCGTTTGTCTTTCGTGGACGTGTATTTACTATTGAAAGTATAATTGGTATGACATTCTCTCCAAACATTACAGAAGCTAAATAAATAACATTAATAACATAATATATCGATAAATAGTAGGTAAATACCTAAACATAGTACTTTAGGCTAAATATAAATGTAACGATTGAGGCGGTTATAATATTATTCAAGATAATATACGTGCATAGAAATGTTTATATATGTTTACGGACATACACAATTGGAATGAACAAATCTTTTTCTTACATGTTTTTCCGTGACACTGAAAAATGTTCATCTATTCCCTAGTTATTGAAGATACCGTCTGGATGAAAAATGTAGGACATTTGTATGCAACTGCGGCAAAAATCATACTCTGGGGAACGTTTTACACCGAATTTAGCTTTTTCGGCGCGTTCCAAACAAATTGGTTTCATAGGAAATTTACCACATATCTGTGGCGAGAAGAAAGAATAGTTTACCTTGGAAATCTTTCTTGTCCTATAAAATATCCCTTTGCTTATACTGAGATAAAATAAAAAATAAAAAAATATATTACAGCCGAAATAAACATAATAAATAATAATATATTCACGTTTTGAATCTCTGAGAGGATTTTTGGCCAACAATTGCATCATTACATAATATATAAATACATTTGTCTGCATATTATTATTATTTTATACATTTTGAAATAATTACTATAAACATTTTGTATATATATTTTACATATATTTTACTATATATACCATTTATATTATACTTACATATATTTTACATTTTGTATGTGATAATCTAAATTTTCAACTAATCTTAAACAAACTTTGTTTAATTTTATAGATGAAAATATTATACAATGTACATTCCACAGTATTGGTCGTAGTTCTATTTTATTTTATTCCATTCATTTAAATTCAGAGCAAGGACTGGAACCGAATCGAAATATCGGTTCTAGTTCCGGTTCAGGTTCTTGGAAAATAAAACTTTCGGTTTCGGTTCCGGTTCCGGGTATTTAATTTTTAAATTGGGTTCCAGAACCGGTATTAACCAGTATATAGTTATGTTTTGTTTACGACAGAGGCCAACGCATGGGGGGTCTTGAGGGTTAAAACCCTCTCCAAAATTCAAAGAAAATGAAAAATTATACAATATAACTAATTTTACATCTAACATCAAAAATTTTCAAGCTATTTCAAAACTTCCCTCGAGATTAAAGACTAACCCAAAAGAGTAATCTTTAATTTGTATATAAATATGTAAAATATTGATCGTTTGTTTATTTTAAATTTTAAATTTTTTTAAGTTTTTTTTTTTTTGTTCTTTTCGATCATGTTTTATCTGGTGTTTGGTAAATACCATATGCAAAATTAATTTTGTGAAGAAAAATTTTATACTATAAAAAAATAAAATATTTTAATTATTTTATGGTATAAAACTATACAAATTGACCAAAGCATAAGAATGATTTGTAATTTTGAAAAATGGTTCAAAACACTCCATATCTACATGGCAAAAATGAAGTGAGAATACTCCGTTATATAAAATTGTATCACACGTTTCGCCCGTGTTAATAAAAATTATCTACAAGAAATGCTTTTATTATATTTTCAAATTAAAAGTTCCTTCTGACAGATCAATAGAAGTTTTATGAAAAGTAATTATTTAAAAAACGATATTTCAGTATCATATATAATTACCATTTAATTTGTGTTTACTATGTTTATCTACTACTCTTTATGGGTGGTTTCTATACAAGTTTGTCTTATGACATTATATATATGAACAATTATTATTATTATAGATATTATTTATCTCATAATTAATAATTAAAAATATTTGAGTCATTTCCAAGTAAAGGTGAATCAATAATTGAAGAAAAATATTTTATGGACGAGAATATTTTTATAAATTAAATTGATTGTATATAACATATATATACATATATAATTACTTACATTATATTTTATCAGAATACTTTTATAAATATTTTACAAATTATATCGTAGGTACCCTTTTTAAGTTATTAAATTACATTAAATTAGACAATATAAACTGATAACTCCTATAATAACATATTTGATCGTAAGACGTAAGTACTTTTGTTAGGTTGTTAAATTACATTTAATATTACATATAATAATATTTATAGTCAAAACAAGTGAGTTTTACAGTTTTATTATATTTCTTTACTTTTTTTCATATTAACATAGGTACTAATTTTAATATTTGTTTTCTATAAGAATGTAATAATTGTAATTCTTTTTTTGTATAATGTTTATTACTATTGTACATTTTAGTGCTACCTATGCCTATAGAGAAAATAAAATAAATACTGTGTCAAAATATCACATTATTTTGTTATTTCATTATTAAAATATTAGTGAAAATCATAACTCAGGCAATAATTATGATTATTTATTACAAAGGTAGTGATTTTTCTGGTCAAAGTAAAGGAATTATTGAAATAATTTTTAGAAAAAGTTAATTGGTTAAATATCTGGTAAGATTTCGATCGGAAATCGAAGATGTCAAATTTTATACACATTTTGGTCACGCGTCAATTCGTTGCATATAATAAGGAAACAATAAAATTAATTACTATAATATAAATATATATATATAATCTTTGTTCAAAATATTAACTTATAAAAACTTTTATATATATTTATTATATATTATATAGGTAAATGTAACCAAGATTATCTATCGCGGGTCCGGTACGTTTTTAGATATATTTATAACAATAATATAGTAGTAATGGTGTAGATATCGTATCAGTTATCTTTATTTCAGTAATCCCAAAATCATTTACAATTCACCTATAGCAAGGATATGTTACTGCGTATTTTTCTGTGTAAAGTAAACGGACGACTTTGGACGATGAAAATAACAGCTGTTGATACATTTTGATAACAAATATTATACTGTAATAATTACAATAGAAATTATAGCTTTAATCAGTGATTTGAAGATATTTGCATTAATCAATTTATATAAATATATATATATATATATATATATATATAATAAAATTATATATATTTTAATAACTATAAGAACATTACGAATTATTTGCTATTGATTGAGTTTTTATTTTTGGTGAAATATGATTTAAAATGCAATTTATATATGTTTTTCTAAAATAATTTTAATACTATCTCGATTTTCCGAGAGAGTAGTAAGTACTGAAAAAATATTTGAAAACACACGCGTTCGTCAATATCTCGAATGTGTCGTATAAAAATCTAGTCGGGAAATTGCCAGGGAATAAAGCCTATCCCAGATCAACTTCATGTAACTATAAAGCCGATTTTTTTTCACAGAAACTATTGTTTGGGAGAAAATGTATTTATCGTGTACTATAATTTGGTCACATAATGCCAACACCGGAAGCGGAACATTGTATACATACGATTTTATTGGGGAGACGAAGAGAACAACACGAATAACTTTTTCCTTTTCCACCGTACGTTCCGCACAAACTGTTCGCAAAGTTTTAACAACATTTATCGGATCGTTTCTTGTGATTTATAAATTTAAGAACATCGATACCTATAATATTTTCATTTTATTTCATGGTTGTACTAGATATTATATAGATAACACATATATATTTCTTAAATGAATGGCATTAGATACCCATATTAATACATTCGAACTAGCTGTAGTGTGTAGGTCAATATTTAAAACATAAATTTAAAATAATTAATACATCTCAAGTATACATTTGGTGTTTTTATCTCGTAGATAGCAATATGGATTATATTTTAATTCCATATAAATATACAAATTATTTAATGTTGTATTGAGATAAAAAATTATTCTCAGTTATAATATATTATTTTGTGAATAAATTATGCTATCATTTTAAATTGTATTTATCACATAGGCGTTTGTTTATAAATAAAAATAAAAACCATGCAATATAGCATTGGATTATTTCAATCTCGAAACTTTAAATATTATATAGGTTATACCTACTATATTATGTTATATTTACTATACATTAAATACTTATGTAAAAAGTATTTTAATACTTTTATTAAAACATAATGACATAATATGCTTTTTTTATTTTTATTCTCAATTTTGATCTAAATGAACCAAAAAGTAATGGAAATCTACCTATCTCTCGCGTTTGCTGAGTTATTCATTTGCATTTTTTTTCACTACAGCAGAATAATAAAACAATGTCTTTACAGATTCTACACGCAATGCTATTATTGTATAATAAGCTACATTCAACGCAAACGCAAAGATCTAATTTATTTACGTTTATTACGCCGAAAGACGTTTATTAGTTAATAAATTAACTCCTTAAATTTATATTTTTGACTCCAAATGTTAAATTGTGTTAGTTGCAAGTATTTTAATAAATAAAACATTTATTTAGAACTAAATATATAATACATATATATTACAATATACATTATGCATAATATATAATTAATTAATATTTTATTTTAATCTAAAATTAATTGAAAAATGTCCATACTTTAAGACTTATATACTTAGTGGTTTTACAACAATGGTTATTTTATATATATATATATATTGCTGGGAATTTTTTTTTGATTTGATCCAATTGATATATTTTAGCCCTGTGGAGGGGGCTAAGAATACCTCCAGGGTTTCCTCGTGCCTGTCGTAGAAGTCGAATAATTGAGGTTGCGTCAGGTCGACAGCCGGCATAAAACTTATCAAAAAGATATCAGGAGTCTTATAATGAATATAGGCGAGTTTTCCCATCTCGGATGTTCGTGGGGAAAACAAAATTTCGTACTTGGGTGTGGAGATAGCTTAAGGGACCAAGTAACAAGTACCAGCCTGACAGCAGCTGCGGTAGCCGTTCCATCAGTTATATGTGCGGGTCTATCCAACGGCCGTGATGTCGATGGTGTAGGCAAAGTACCAAAGTGTTTTGGGTTAGATTCCTGCTTGAGTACGCAGGATAGGTTCAAAGTGAGAGTAAAGAGTGGAATGTAGGAACATTGACAGGTAGGAGTAGGGAGTTAGCAGAAGTTTTGAAGAGGAGGAATGTGAATATTTGTTGTGTGCAAGAAACAAAGTGGAAAGGGGAGAAAGCAAAATTAGTAAGGGATATGCATGTTGTTAGTAAGAGGGGGAGAGGAAGACCAAAAAAGAGATGGAGGGATGTGATGGCGAGTGATATGAGGAAGGTGGGAGTAAGTGAAGAAGATGCGGGAGATAGAGTTAAATGGAAGTGTAAGACAAAGGTGGCCGACCCCAAATAATTGGGAGAGAAGGCGAAGGAGAAGAAGAAGAAGATCCAATTGATATATTTGAATTTTTAGACTTTTCAATAAAACATAGGGCGATTTCACTTAACATATCAACATAAGATATTTTTGTACCGAAAACATATGTATAAATGACAAAAACACAATTTCGTGAATATGGATTTTGGTTATTCCGAAAATAATTTTGTTATTGTCTTGAAAATGTCTATGTAAATAAATAGTATATAACTTTATTAACGTATTTTATTAACGTGATGAAACATTGAAAGATTTTTTTTTAAATTTTGAACTATATATAGCAGTGTAAATTATGAACTTTATAAGATGTCCTAAAATGGATAATTTTAGGTTTTAAGACCAGAAAATTTAATACAAGAGTAAAGTACATTGCTTAATTAACTATGTTTAAATATTTTTGAATATCAGTACTGACAATTTATTTTATGGCTATTTAAAATTATTTAACAACATTTATAATTTTAGTATAAAATGTACATTGCATAAAAAAAAAATTAATCTAAAATTTTAAAATGTTAACAGAGTAGGTACATATATTTTTATTAAATTATAGGTTCGGGTATTTACGTTATTATTATTTTTTACAATAATATTTATGTATATTCATCCAGCATATCTCAGAATCGTTTTATTCAAATAAATGATTTATTATACTAGCTTGAGTTAACCTCAATAGTGGTATAAATTTTAAGTGTAATTACTATACCTCAGTATATGTATTTTAGTTTAAATATATTTCTAATATATTGTACTTACTCAAAGGTATATGACTAGTAATTGTTGGCTTAGAAAACATTCTAAATTCGGTTATTTTAAAATCGATATTTTTTAATTAGGGTTTTTATGAAGCTAAAAGAGATTCGTAGGTTCAAAAATAAAGTAAATACAGCAAATTTAAGTTGCTCTATGTTGTGTATAAGATACTGAAGATTGAATATTAAGCTATCTAATAAACATTTTTAAAACAGCGATAGAACCCTTTCATTTAAATTTCTAAGTCATATAAATAAATTGAAAAATGGCATGTAAAGTTCAAAATTACGTCATTAAATATATACATTTATTTCCCATCTACCTATATGTACATGAATATAAATTAAATTTTCATATTCTAACTATTACAAAAGTATTATAAAGATTAATTGATCTAACTAAATAACTTTTATATTATTGTCACTGTTCCGATAAAACTATTGTAATATATTATTATACATTTAAGTTTATATGGGTTGGAGAAAATAACACTAAATACATATATTATATGAGAAGCTATATAAACTTAAAACTTTAAAAAGAAAAATTGTGAATACAGATAATTAAGGAATCTGGATAAAGGATGTATACAAATATAACATGGTGTAATTTGTTATTATTTAAAAGTTAAGAAGTTAATATTTAATATATGTATACTATTAATTAAAACATCATAAATAGGATACCTAATGTATATTCTTAAAGTTTTAAAGAAATTTCAAGAGAAAACTTTAATAATATCATTAGCGTTTATGTTTATTCGAAAAATACTTATTCCGAAATACTTTTTTACTATTTTACTGGGTACATTTTATTCGGCAGCAAACCTGGTACTAAGTTTAATTAGAACTAAACGTATATTATAAAGTGGCTAATTTATCAGAATCCTGCAAGAACATAAATTTACGTCGTCGTAATACGCATTCTACCGATAGCCGGTATTTAATGGTTATGTTGGTGTATTTGTCGGCTAAGTAAATTGAGTAAAATAACTTTTTTTTTTATACTCGTGTTGTGTTACAGTTTTAAATCCACGGTTACACGAATCCATGACCTAAAAATACGTTTTTTCATTGGAGCTAATCTATACAGGGTTATTTTTTTCATCATGGGCCAGGCTATATCTTGGGAAGTCTAAATAACTTTTGTTAATTTTTTTCAGAAAGTCATTTGTATACTTTATTCTATATTTTTAAATTTTTTTAATTTTGTATCTCCTCCATTTATTTGTTAAAATTATATCAACTTTCAATTTTAACTTATGGTTTAAATTATGAATTCTTAAAGAACATTTATTTATAAAGATTTTCATGTTTTGATTTTTTAAATCTGATGATTATTACCCAAGCAACAAAATAATATTGAAATTCAAGACATGGCAGAGTGGACAAGTACTATAGTACGTCATTATTAACATATATTATGTGCTATAATCACTGTCAATGATTTGAGCAAATATGTATACACTACACGGTGGTCAATCGCCAGGAATCGCCTCGATGAAGTGTATATATTAAAAAAGATGCATATTGTTTTTCAAAATAAATCATGAAGATGAAGTGAAGAGGCTTACAAAAAGGAACTAGACTAAGTTTTCAGGTTTGAGAACCAAACAATTCTTGAGTAATATACGGAAATTCAATGCGTCGACAAGAGACAAGGCAGATTTTAAAATTTGAGGATGATTTTTAATTCTTTTTTTAATCGCTGTGTACAATGTACACATACTATTTTAGCTTTCCAAAATATATTAGCGTTTTAAATTTTTCGGAAAAAAAAAAAACAATCGGAACAATAAAAGATAACATATTTGTAAGTTTTTGTGCTATCAATCTAACAAACAAACAATTGCGTGAAATCTCAAATCCGATGTTATTTTTAGGACATCCTATATGTGATATATACAAGAACTACAAATTGGAGAATTGATCTGATTGCTATGGACTCAATGCGGTCATGACAATGGAATTATTCGATTATGTATGTATATATTATACATGTATGATATGATATAATAATATACCACGTTTATAATGGTTTATACAGTGGAGTGGAAAGTTTGTTTCTTAGTTTAATACCAGTAGCTAGTCTGTTATCACGCGCAAAAGGCCCAATATAGTTTTAATCGTTTAATGTATGACGGGATTTTGAAACGAAATGGTACGATGATACGTACCGTAATATATTATTATATGATAATAATGAAGTTTGGAGGCGAAGGGACTTCTAGGTTTAAAATATTCCAATTACACAATCGAGCTTTGTATGTTTTTAAACGTTATTAATATTAGTTGTGTCCGTTTGTCTGTCTTCACAATTCGTTATTGTATTTATAATATTTACATTTTTGTATTCGTTATAATGCAATAAAATTTATACTATATGATATTCATAAATGTTATATTAGTGATTGTATTTTTTTATTTAACTTCCGTGTGTAAAAGTTATAAATAAAAATAAATATTTATATAAAGCAAATTGTTTTAAAATTTCGTATGGAATTTATATATTGTTTTCATTTAACAAATTTATGAAATGTACATTTATAAAAAGAATAAAATTGTATCTGAGCTCTAATGTATAAAGTTAATTCAACTGTGAAAAGGTTAAAATATAATTTGATGAGCTTGAAAAAAATGCAAAAAAAAAAAAAAATATATAATATTACTTATATAATACGCTAAGACGGTTTTTAATGGAAGAGAAAACATTACACTTTTTATTTAAACCGTTTATCGACATATGACGACTACGTGGGTATTTTATTTTTCGTTTTTAACGCTGTCGTGCATTTTCTATTCGTCCGTATTTCAACTTTTCCGAAAATGCGAAGTTTAAGCACACATCGTATACACCCTATGTTTACTCTGTAGATAGCATGGAAGAAAATCGTGTCGACGTCCGTTCTCATCACATGACGTTTTCAGTCGTTTTATCACCCCAAACTCCCGAAATCGGCTTTTATGACCTTTGCCGACGTTTTTCGACACCGATGAGGTCGGATTCGCTTTCCCCGGATGTTCTAACACCCAAATAAACAATTCTTTATCTACAAATCGTCTTTATACAACGAAGACGTTCGTTCCGAATATGTATATATTATGTGTAAAGATACAGTGCCGTCCGTTATCTAAATAGTTTAAATACGAGATATTTCGATCCATCTATCAACTGAATTACGTAGATTAGTGGTTTAGGGGGTCCTAGGTAGGTAGATAGGTTAAACGATCATTCGATACTGGTACACCAGATCGAGTCCCACTCCACTGATCCGTTTTTTGAGATTTTTTCCTTTTCTTAATCTTGACGTCCACGGAGATAACGAGTATTTATCTGATGGATACAAAATCGTATTCGCGGACGAAATTTTAATATATTTTCTTAAGGCTGCAACTTTCATTATTTAGTATACATTTTGGTATTTATTATCTTTTTTTACGTTCATTTTAACTACGTATTGTACCAAGTACCCATTATAAATCTGATCATTTAATTACATTTTGCGTTATGTTATGTGAGTTATTACGTGTCCGTATATTTCTCGTACATTCGTAGATTTTCATCAGGTGACATTAGTTTTATAAAAACCCCAGAACGGCAAGTCTTGCCGACTGATTTATAGAGTAGGTTGTACATATAATACATATACCTATCTCATAGTAATTCAAATCACTGGAATTCCGTATTTTTTTCACAATTTTAATTAAATATATAGTGACACATTTAGGTGAACTTTTATTATATAATTGATAAGTAATAATAATATCATAGATATAATAAAATAATAATGTCAATAAGTAATATCATTAATTATAAATTACAAAAGATTGGCCACCGGCATAGAAAATTGTACGCTATCCACCCGATAGAGTGCGTTAACAATATGAATTGAGTATAATAATATGCTATATTTCGACGGTCGATCTTTGATAATTTGGACTATGAAACGATAATAAACGGGTTTCCGTCGTCCGACAAACCTCCGCGCACGACACAACCGTTGGTCCAAGTCCAATACAAATAACAATATTGAATTTATTGTTAGAAATAATTTTCGTAATTTGTTGACATTTGATAATATTATTATTTTTATTACTCGATGAGAGTAATTTAATTGGCATTAAACAATACATATTTAACTTTATAAATACAAATCTGCTTATAGGTATATATAAATTTTAGGCTCAGTCAAGATTTTACTTGCATTTAAAATGTTGTTTTTAAATATTCATTTTTTTTTTCAATATTTACTATTGACTATTAATTTGATATAAATATATAAATAAATATTAAACACATAAGTACCTATAAGTATTTTTCAATTAAAAATAAAAATATTATTTTATAGACATAATATTATAGTTATAAGAATATTCAACAAGTATTAAAATAGTATAAATTAAGCAAATTTGTTTTTTTAAGTACCTATCTTATTTATAGGTATACACTATACAAATAAAAACTTAAGATGCAATATAGTAAATAATAACTAAATTAAGTGAAAAAAAAATTCAATAATACGAGTAGATAGCTATATAATAATAAATTATTTGTTGTCATAATAATATCAGAAGATAAACAAATTAACTATAATAACTTTTACAATATTATAGAATTAATGTATTTATTAATGTATACAATAATATATTAATTAATTAATTGTACGGTAATATTTTCAGTTATGCAATCAGCTTTATTGTGTAAATCTATAGAGTAGAGACATAAACATTTATTCCATATTATTTAGATATATAGATAAAAGACTGAATAATAATAAATGTTTTTCTACAGAGGTACATTTATGTTAAGTGTAAGAATGCATTTACATGGCTATAGAAAAATAAATTTCTTTTAAATTTAACCAAGAACAAATTGAAAATAGGTACCCATCTAATACATATTTGAATTATATAAATATATTTTAAATTGAAATTTAATTTTGAAATTTTGAGATTGAAAATTAACTGAAATAAAATTGGACTGGACGGGTGTGGACATCGCAGGTTTTTCAATTTGGGTAGATGCAAAAAAAAATTATTCATACTGATATTCGTATAAGAACATATACAAAAAGATGAATACATTTTTCACTAATAAGTTAATCTAAGATTAGTGTAGGAATGAATTTATATGGCAATAGAGAAAGAAACTTCAATTAAATTTACCACAGAGAGAAATGAATATGTTCTAAATACACATAAGTATTATATACCTATATATTGAATAAAAATTAAGTATAGCGATTTTAAGATTGAAATTTATTAGAAAAAAAATTGGACATACCGGGTGGGACACCTGAAATTTTTCCAATTTAGGTAGATGCAAAAAAAAAAAAATGTATTTATACTTATATTCGTATAAGTACATATACAAAATGAACGAATAAATTTTTACTAATGAGTTAATTTAAGATTAGTGTAGGAGTCAATTTATATGGCAATAGAGAAAAAAATTTCAATTAAATTTGTCAAAGAGAGAAATGAATATAAGGTCTAAATACACATGTGTATTATATACCTATAGTAAGTAATAAGTACATATACAAAAATAATGAATAAATTTTTCACTATGGAAGTGATTAAGGATAAGTGTAGGAGTGACATTATAAGGCCATAGAGAAAGATATTTCAATTAAATTTAACAAAGAAAGAATTAAAAATAGCTACTTACCTAATACACATTTGTATTATATACCTATATTATAAATTATAATTTAATTTAGAAATTCAATCGAAAAAAAATTGGACAGGACTGGTGTGGACCCCGCAGGTTTTTCAATGTGGGTAGTTGCAAAAAAAATTTATTCATACTTATATTCGTATAAGTACATATACAAAAAAAATGAATACATTTTTCAGTAATGAAGTGATTAATAATAATTGTAGTAGTGATTTTATATAGTCATAGAGAAAGAAATTTAAATTAAATTTACCAAAGACAGAAATTAATATAAGGTCTAAATACACATGTGTATTATATACCTATATTTTAAATTAAAATTTAATTTATTAATTTTAAGATTGACATTTAATAGAAAAAAAATTGGACAGGACGGGCGTGGTCCCTGCAGGTTTTCAATTTGGGTAGTTGCAAAAAAAATGTATTCATATTTATATTCCTATAAGTAAATATACAAAAAGAATGAATACATTTTTCAGTAATGAAGTGATTAATAATAATTGTAGTAGTGACTCTATATAGCCATAGAGAAAGAAATTTCAATTAAATTTACCAAAAACAGAAATTAATATAAGGTCTAAATACACATGTGTATTATATACCTATATTTTGAATTAAAATTTAATTTTGAAATTTTAAGTTTGAAATTTAATGGAAAAAAATTGGACAGGACGGGTGGGGACCCCGCAGGTTTTTCAATTTGGGTAGTTACAAACAAAATGTATTCATACTTATAATCGTATAAGTAAATATACAAAAAGAATGAATGAATTTTTCACTTATGAGTTAATTTAAGAATAGTGTAGGAATGAATTTATATGGCAATAGAGAAGAAATTTCAATTAAATTTGCCAAAGAGAGAAATGAATATAAGTTCTAAATACACATGTGTATTATATACCTATATTTTGAATTAAAATTAAAATTTGAAATTTTAAGTTTGAAATTTAATGGAAAAAAATTGGACAGGACGGGTGGGGACCTCGCAGGTTTTTCAATTTGGGTAGTTACAAAAAAAATGTATTTATTGTTTTTTAGGTATATATGCAAGGTTTCTTATGACTGTACTACCTATAATTATACTATTACTATTCTACCAATGACTATACTACCTACGACCATACTACCTACGACTATAGTACCTACGATTATACAACCTACGACTATACTACCTACGACTATAATACCTACGACTATACTACCTACGACTATACTACCTACGACTATACTACCTACTACTATAGCACCTACGACTATACTACCTATGACTATATTATATGATATAATAAAATTCAAATTTAATTTAATAATATTAATTTACTGTTTGCATATTTATGCTATTAATTTAAGAATCATCTTATATATTTAAAACTATATTTATCCTTCTTTTAATAATTATATCAAGTCACGTGTTCCCATGTGTCAATGTCACATTGTCACTTATCTCACATGGTGATATATGTCACAATGTGACATATTACACATATTTTCGTATAGTAAGTATTTTCAACTTATCTTAGAATATTAAAACTATATAAATATATAAAAACATTTTTGAGACAACTGATACTTTTACACAGGAAAATTTGAACACCTAAAACACTCCATAAAAATATAAATTTAAGTCAGAAAAGCTTACGTTACATATAGCAACTATGTGCAGTTTTTGATGAAACCAATTTCGTTGGGATAACACGTTGAACGAAATTTTCTATATATGGCAAGGTTTGTTTTAGAAAGTTATGCTACGTTCACACAGTGATAGTAGCGCTTATGAGGAGCTGTCAGTATAGTATTCTTCAATAATCATTTACGTATATTTTATAGGTCATGATAGTCACTCTCGCACTATCACATATTCATGATAGTGTGATAGTGCATATCACGCCCTATATATTATACGTAAATTATTTTCGTAGAGTACTCTCGTGACAGCTACTCTCATGCGCTACTTTCACTGTGTGAACGTAGCATTAATATAATAGTTTGTTAAAATATATGACTGTATTTCAATATGCAGCCACTGTGAACTTTGTAAGTCTACGGTACTATTTAACAGAATATCTATATACATTAAATCATCTTTAAGTCGAAATACAATATTTAGCCCATCTTACCCTCATCGGATTCATGGATACCGGTAATATTTCGGTGTTCCTGGCCGATAAAACGGTATTGAACCTCGGGTTAGTGGCATCCGAACGAGACTGCCGGTGGCCCGTAGACTCCGTGCCAACCCCGAACGGATACTCTTACACCGAGGAACTTCTACCTAGCCAAGCTTGACTTTAAATCACAAAGTAACTTCTGCTACAACCACATTTAAATGCATAACTAAAGACTAAATATTGTATTTCGACTTATATAAAGATATTCTGTAATTAATACAATTTACTGAAGACCATAAAGTCTACGTAGGCCACGTATTGTATTATAGCCATATTTACAAATAATTATATTATTAACTTACTAAAAGGAACCTTACGAATGTATAGAAAACGTCGTTCCTAATGCTATCCCGCTGAACTTGGTATTATCGAAGAACTCGCACCTAGTTGCGATGCAACATACCCTTTTCTGATATAAATTTATATTCTTAGTGTTTGTTCAAGTTTTCGTGTGTAAAAGTATGGGTTTTTGCTCAAAAATGTTTTTTTAGAAATATATAGTTTTAGTATAATATATAATATAAATATATTTTATATTATGATAAGTTGTAAGTACTTACTATACCAAAATTAGTGTTATGACCTATGAAAACACTTTGTGTAATTTTTTTCGATATAATTATTAAAATAAATATAGTTTTTAATACATAGGATAATATAGAGAGTATATAGAGAATGTGTAATGGTAACACAAATATTTAGCGTTTAATTAAATTAAATTTGAACCCCTTGTATGCTAACTAACTAACTAACTACTGCTAAATTTATACAATCAATATACTGAATGAAACTTCGACTAACCATTAAACCATTTAATGACACTGTTGATTATTTCCATGGCATGCAGGAAAAAATCGGTGAAATTAGTAGATACATTTGTCTCCATTACGAATTGTTATTTCCTCACCATTCGTCAGCAACATCATCATTCTTCCATAATCTGATGTACAAAATAAATTTTTTTAACATCAATGCGAAGTTTTGTAAGTAAATATACATAATATAAGTTATTACAGTATTATAATTATATAGAAACAACTTATATACGTTTAATATATATTACACATAAAATTAATTTGCGACTAAAAATAATTAAGACAGAAAATATTAGGTTTCTTTATTATTATTTATTGTTATTTATTGAACGAAGCATTCGGTGTAAATGATTGCTAAGGTGAGAACTGAGAATGAAGTAGAATGTCAAAAAATTGCGGTTAAAAATGATTGTGGCATGATTTTAAACGATGTTTGGCCAGATACGGATTTTAAATAATTGTGCTATACTCTAATATTGACCAATATAAATTTAAAGAATTTTATATCATAATTTCTAACGACGTAATTTATATTGACTAAATAATATTTTAATATATTTATAGTACTTAAAAGGACTATCAGCTGATAAACTTACCTACATCCTAATAACTTTTTACACGCTTTCACCAATGTAATAATTATAGAATTAGCTGAAAAACTAATAATTATGTTAACAATACGGTTTAACCCAAATTTAGACGTTTTTCATTAATTTTGTAAAAAAATCGTGTAATCTATGTATTAAAAATTTTTAATAACTTTTATAGGTAAGTACATCTACTATTTGCAAGTCACGATATTTACCAAAATAATCATATGATAATTTTTATATAGGTAAAGAAAATTTGGGATTTTTACATTATAATAATAATTCATTCACTATACAAATTATATAAATATGTATTATAATCTTTAAAAATATATTTATATTTTAGAATTATCACAAATTGTTTAAAATATCGAGTTATTATATAAGATATTTTTACAATTTGGTAGAAGAAAGTATAACTTATGTTCAATATTCGTTGTGTTCAACAATAATGGAAATAGGTATAACTTATGTTTGTTATTTTAAAAATAATTATAGATGAAGGAATATTGAATATGACGTATCACGAAAATATATGAAAATCAAAAAATAAATGTGAAGATAGGTATTAATTTAGATATTTTAGTAAAATACGAAAAATCCATTTTTTATTTTTATTTATCATTAGGTATTATTTACTAAAGTACACTTGAGAACTTGTGAATTATACTATAAATTATTATTATAAACCAAAATCATAAAATGAATTAGTTAATTTTTAAGTTTTAACTGCGTATATCTATATACTTTAACAACTATATTATCATCTTAAGCGTAAACCAAAACCTTTAATATACCTACTTAAAATTTTCTTGTTTTATAATAATTTATAGGCTATATTTTTATTTATATTATATAAATATATATATTATATTATATATACTATATGCTATACTAGATACTATACAAGATTCCTTTGTTTACAAAAATATAGATTGAAATTGGTTTTTTCCTAAAAATTTATTTGATGTAAAATTGACTCTATTTACTTTTTTTTTAAATTTATTTCAATATTCCAACCTATGCTCCTCATTAATACTTTTTTTTATAAATATATAGAAACCATTGCTGTTTTACATGATGATTCCATACCCATGCCCAGCCGTCATAAATTACTAAAAATAAAATCGTATTATATTACTTTATTAATAAAAATTTATCTTTTTTGATAAATCACATCATTATATTATATTAAAATAGAAGAAAAATTCTGGACTGCTTTAAGAGGATGCCACATCAATCATTTTCACTAGGTAGTAAAAACATTTCTACGAATAACAAACAAAATGACCTCTTAAGGGAATGCTATACCATCAATTTTCAAGGGGTTCTGTGTAGGAATTTTTTAAGAACTTTTTTGGCACCGGTCCAATGTGCGACCTACAACTGATAATTGATCTGTCCTTATCTTTGCTATGCTAATGTGCGACTTACGGCTATTGTGTGTATTTTCCTATATGACTATATGGGGAAATATGTTTATTTTTGTGTAGAGATACAAACGTAATGATTATAAAACCGTTGGTCATTCAGTTACGGTCTCACTGTCTTTGTCGTTACGTCGTTGTGTGTTACGTTATTGTGAGTTTTAGTAAATTTGTGGTTTTTTATTGTGAATGCTACATTAGGATACCTATATTGACATATTATACACGATGAAAAAATGTGTGTACAATTCTTGCAAGACCGAGAATTATTACCATCACTAAATGAAAATCATAATCGTTGTACCAAAGTTAGAAACAACGAAGAGTGTGGTGGAATATTAAAGGAATGTCAGAGAACGATTAGAAAACGAAAATCATACCGTACCTTTAAAAAATACATTTCTTTTAAGGGTTCAAAAAGAGGTTGCCAACTTATTGTTCAAATCGAAAATAAAATAAATTTTTTCTTACTTAGATTTAAATAATAGATGTTACAGTAATTTATCATTAACCGAGATAATGGAATTAGTATGGCATTGGACACATTTGGTACCAGTTCATTAAGTTGTACATTTGTACAATTTACTGGCCGAAGTAAGAATACAGTTGTCGATTGGTTTAATTTATGTCGCGATGTGGCTATTTATAAATTTGACAAGCGATCAAAATTCGGTGGAAAATATATGATAGTTCAAATAGATGAGTCATTATTCAAAGAAAAATGTAAATACAACCGTAGTCGTTTTCGATGTGGTGATATTAGACCAAATGAGGTAATTGAAAATGATAGTGATGATACAAAAGAAGATAATAATACAGTGGGTAAAAATTATTGAACACGTGTATCTGGTCCGTGGGTTTTTGGATTTTGTTGCAAAAAAATGATATTTTGGAACGACGTTTATTCATCGTAGAAAAACGTGACAAAACAATATTGCTTCCTATAATTAAAAACGAATTAGAACTAAGAAGTATAATCTATAGTGATGAATGGAGAGCTTATTCGTCATTAAACAATGAAGGGTACATACACAATACTGTGAATCATCAAAAATGGTTTATTGATCCTGAGACTAATGCTAATACCCAAACCATAGAATGTTTGTGGAAAATAGTGAAAAAGCAATATGAAATTAGAGTAAACGGCGCATCTCCATTATAACATAGACAACTTAAAGAAGCGTGGTGGAGATCCCTCCACCCAAATAAGGAAACTATATTTAACGAATTTTTATCAGACATGAAAGATGCTTTTATTACATAAGTCATAAATTATACATAAATTAGGATGAATTCTTATCAGACAAGAAGCATAAATTTAAAGGATAAATCATAAATGAATTAATAACTATAATAACTATTAAAAATGCAGTATAGGTCAACAATATATGTAGGTCGGACATTGGACCGGTGCCAATTTTTGAATAAAGAAAATATAACAATTAAAAATTTTTAAAATAAATCAGCCTAAAATTTTTTTAATAACAATAACACTTTTATTGTTATATATTCACGAAATTTGTTAAAAAAAACTGCTTGTGGCTTTCTGATTACAGTTTGATCAAAATTTATCATAAAAGAGAAAAAAATACACTAAATAAAATATGATAATATAAACTAAGAACGAGTATATAGTTACATTTAATAAGTAAATTTAAACATCTAAAATTCAATATTAAAAATTTCAAATTTTCAAACTATGTGAAAAAGTTATTTTAACTAAAAAAACTATAGAAATAGTTTTGAATGATCGTTCAAGAAGAATATGTTTGGGGGGAGGGGTTCAATAAATGTACCATTTTTTAAAATGTCTAAATATAGTCATATCTTTTTCTATGGAGGTGACCGTTACGAGTCATACCACCCTATGTTCGTCCATAGTTAATATACCTACTCATCTATCATATTATATTTAAATTTTGAATCTATGATAAGTAGGAGAGAAGTTATATATAGAAAGCGAGAACCTGTTCTAATATTGTTAAAACTTATGTATAAGTGACTTTTAAAAAGTTTAAAATGTATTAAAATGTATAGAAAACTATATTTTAGATAAGATATTATAGTGATTTTACAAAAATATAAATTACCTAACAAAGATGTTACAGCAATTAAATAATAATGATTTTTGAAAATTCCAAATTGTGCTATAAAATAAGAGAATGATCAAATACTTATGAAATCATAAAAATATACAACCAACTATACCACAGATTATTATTCCATTTGTATATATTTAATATTTTTACACCCACCTAAAGGCCAAAACACAAAATATTTACTTTTACACATCGCATATATAATTTTTATTCTAAACAAAAAACAAATAATTGAAAATAAAATTAAAATTTTTGAATCAAGAAGTAATATCTAACTGATATTTATAATTTATATGTTCTATGCTATAATATAATTTGATTATATACAATAAAAAGGATAAAATTTAAAATATAACTAAATAAATTGTAAAACCTTTTTAAAAACATATTTTTAACAACAATTAATATTCTATACACACAATTTCAATTCTATTGAAAATTAATATTATTAATTATTATTAAACATTTGTACTTTCTGTTTGTTTCGATTTTGTTTTACTATTTTTTTTCGTTATTGTTTTAGATTTTTAATTATTTCGTAGTTGATTTTTTCGATTATAATTATATTCGTTTGAAAATTATGCTTTAAAAACGTTTTCTATCCCTGATTTTATGTATAATATATAATGATATGACCATTTTTTTATATTTCATATCTGTTAACGAAGTCCTTTCTTGCCCTACTTTAGGGATGAAGGAAGGTTTCTCGTAAATAAGACTTCTGGGTCTGACTAATGGACTAAATTTCATATGGTTGGTAGTAAATATAGCAATTAGAAATGTAAAAAGAATCATTGTACTTTGAGTCTAATGAAATAGGACGCGAAAACGTATGTGACAAGTAATAGAAGAAAATAATAAATCATCAGTGCAATTTTAAATGTTCATGATTCAATTAAATAAGTATGTATTTGAATACATATAAGACTATATAAATCTATACTATACTATATATGACGCCGCTTTAGGGACAAAATAATAAAGAATTGTTTCATACAAAAAACATCATAATTTTCACCCTATCCAATGTACCCAAATCAACTATTAACGTTTGTTTTTTTTAATACCAACTCTTATTAGTTTTATTTTAAAAATATAATGAACTGTTTCTAAAATTAATTTTATAGTGTTTATAATATTTATTTAATAAAATAAATATACATAAGGACTTTAAGTTAGCTGTTTATAAGAGAGAATTCATTATTTTTTAATACCTACTTCATCAAATAATAATGAACTATACAATCATCTAATACCGTGTGGTAAATTGAATAATAAATAAACGAGATATTGTCTACCGTGTAAAAATTAACACAATATGACAAAAAATGATTTAAAATTAAATAGTGTTAAATAACATTGCTTATTATATTTTAGTACCTGCAAATATCAGTTGTTTTTTTAAAAAAATAACGTTAATTCATATCAATACCTAGTTTTAAGAGATTATACAGTTGAAAGGAAATTAACTAATAAGCAATAAAATTAATTAAAAAAATATCCGAATAATTTTCGGAATTTTAAAATATAGGTTATCATTTAAAAATCAAAAGTTGATATAGTTAATTATGATACATGATTGTGGTATATATTTACTAAAATATTTTTAAGTATTTAATTTTAAAAATGTGTAAAATACAATTTTCCATAATGAAAATACCTTTTTCAAATAATGAGCATTGTATTAATATTGTTAAAAGAATCACCCTGTGTTTCAATCTGAATTCTATCTAATCTTCTAATTTTTAATTGACAGTCTTTTCACATTTGTGTCCAAAAACGATTTTTATGTTTTATTTTATTAATAATAAATATGTTACTTGAACAATATAATAAAAAAAATATTATTGTACAATAAAATATTAGTAAATATCAAAATTATTCTGATAATTTTTATAATACTGAAATTAACTTTAAAATATTCTACAGTTGTTTTTTTATTTAAAAAATTTAAAAATTTGGGATTTAGAATTTCATTCTCATTACATCTTTCCTAGACTATACTTAATGAATTATCGATTTTCAAGTTTAAAACCGTTTACTTTAAAAGTGGGGTATTTTCAACTTTTTTCTGTGGGGGGGGGGATGATCCAAAATATATTTAAATCTAATAGTTTATATAACCATTATTTATTTTACTATCTTTAGGGACAAAATAGATTAGTTGGCAGACAAAGGACTACATTGAATTGATTACATGGAAGAAATGTGATCATTAAACAAGAAAAAAACGGGTGACAAAATAACTTTTTTAACATTAAGTACTTATTTACATATTTTTCTATTCAGACATATTTTTTCTAATTTTTTTAACAGTAATATAAATAAACTGTACAGTAATATTGAATTATATTATTAGATTAATTTAAAATATTTATTTAAAAATTAATAATATTTTTGTTTAATATCTAGGCATAAGTTAACCTGATAAAAGGTGAATATTCTTTGACAGAAATACTACATAAAAGCTGTAGACTACAGGATAGATCATGAGAGTTATAGAATATTAAAACATTAATTAACAAACATTAATAAACACAGCATATTCCTAGTGTTTAGACTAACTAACTACAGCAGTATACTATAAGAAGAATATAATAAGTACCACTAACCATTTGACAACACTATTGAGTATTTCCATGATGCATTAGAATAAAATCCATGAAAACGGAAAAATTTTCTCCACATCCTTGACATTTCTTTGAACGATTGAACGTAACACCATCACTTATCCAAATCACTATGAATAAATATACTTCCAGTTATAGTACCTATAATATAAATATTATAATCATAATTAACACGAAAAACAAAATGGGGTACATGCGATCGAATACACAATATTATACGGACGGTGTCCGGGTAAAATGGAATAAGTTCATTTAAAAAGAAAAATGTTATTGAAAATTATTGTAGAATTTCATGATCCACATCGAATGGCATGAAGAATCAACAAAAATTGTAGGTTCATTAGCAAAAATATTAATAAACAATTTTAACTTTTAGATATTTTTGACAGATTTTTAGATTTCCAAAAGTACCTAGTGTTTTGTATTTATTCCTTTTTACACGAACACCGTCCATACATTTTCTTGTTCAGTTAAAAGTTATAAAACGCGTTTAAAGTTCTTTTTGACGTGAATATTTTTGTATAATATAATTTAACAATGATGTTACATATAATATAGTTTTTAATTTTTCCATTTTTTTTTCAAATATTGGTAGGTACTTATAATATAATTAATTTTTTTTTAATTTATATTGTATAATAGGTATTTTCACTTTAAATATAACTAAAACTCAATTGAAAAAAGTTGT
Source organism: Pemphigus obesinymphae (assembly GCA_025469235.1). Lineage (NCBI taxonomy): Eukaryota > Metazoa > Arthropoda > Insecta > Hemiptera > Aphididae > Pemphigus > Pemphigus obesinymphae. The sequence goes on from JAIPRL010001959.1 coordinate 33,272, forward strand.
ATATTTATATTAATGGACATCTTGGTAGGATTCTCATAGAGATGATAACATTTTATATTAATGATTATTTATAATACATATTGCATAAGTAACTAAAAAACAGTTAAAAAAAAATTACATACAATTTACGAACATTTCTTTACTGATAAAATTCATATCACACAATAGCCAAAAATATCTATTGTTAATAACAATTTGTTATATACCTATTATACCACTCATATTATGATAATATTAATACATTTTGTATATTTTATCAAGTATCATATGATTTTGATAAAAGAAACATTGGTAAAGTTTACGTGAACAAACAAAAATTATATGTACCAACATATTGGCACGGCTGGGAAAGTTGACGAATTTTTTTAACTTAATAAGTTAAGTTATTTTGAAAATATATTAATTTAAGTTCAAATTGTCTTATATATTTTTTATTGACTTTTTAAGTTAAAATTTAATTTTGAAAAATTAGTAACTTACCTAGTTATAAGTTAAAATTCGTAATTAACAGTATAAAAAATTATAAAATACTTCTCATTTGCGAGTTGCTACAATACTTATATTTTTGTTTTCACTACTATCATTACTATTGAACATACAGTAGGTATTACATAATTATATAATTAAATATATTTAAAATATTGGATATACACAATTAACTAAAAATATAGACCAACACGAAAATATCGACAGTTTCCAAACAAAAACTAAACCGGCCTATGTTGCATGAGCCAATAAAACCATAATTTACTAAAATTTACCTCATATCTCCGTGTACCCGTCTTAATTTTGGATTATCAAGATTGGAAATTTCCCAAAATAACAATACGTATAAAAAGTAATTAGAATTAGAAATTTTTCTTTGACGTAACTTTTGAAACTAATAGAAGTATAATATTATTTTGTATTTATACGCAGGTACTTACATAGTACAAATCCCATATTATGATAAATGGGCTGACATTCCATCATCTTGTCAATTGTTTTTACGATGTATCCAGACCAATCATATTTTCCTCGTTTGCATATTCCCGGTGCATTTTATACAATTAAAAAGACAGACATTTATGCATAAATTATTTTCATACAATTATTTAAAATTTTTACCTTCTTCGTTTTTATACACGTAGAATATATGGTAACCATAATTCTATAAGTGGTAATAAAGTCGTCTGATTTATTTTTACGTTGTTTCTATGTAAGTACATATAATTCCTTTAAATATATAAATAAAAATAAAATTTATCTATTAATGTAATTTGTAAGTGGTTAACTAAAATTAGATATAACAATCATTGAACAAACATCAACATCATCAATCATCAACAAAAAAATAAAAATAAAAATATTTTACTATAAATATAAAACATAAAAAGTACATTCGTTATTCAAAGTTAAACAAAATTACCTCTATGCTATATCCATCGATCAATTATGTAATTAATTTTTTTTATTCATCCATAATAATATAATGAATGATGTAGAATGATTTAATACAATTTGTATAAGTTTTGCAGTCTTGCTCGGTATATATTTATCTACATAAACATATTTAAAGTAATAACAAATACCTACTCATAAATATTAATAAAAACTAGTAAAATAATAAAATAAATATATTTACATACAATCAAATTAAACGTTTACCATCAAAAACATCGATGAAACACACATAGATGAGTGCAGCGAAGAAAAAACAGCGATGCCAGTGTCCACGGATGTTTTTTATACTCCTATTTTTTACAATGTTGATCGGTTTATATTTATTTACATACCTAAACATATTTAAAGTAATTTAAATACACGTAGGATATATTTACTTTCAACCATCAAAACAGTTTTGTATACTAATGTAAACTGCAAGATAACAACTAAAACGTAAAGTGTATAAATGTATAATATATCAACATCCAGTAGGTAGTCAAGTTAACGCTGCTTATAAAAAATGAAAAAACAATAGACACACGAAACAGCATTCTTCATTGTAATATACAGAAGTTTTAATTATACAGATATTTATTTTATATTTCTGTGAAATTTTGACTAGAACACTTTAATCCATTTTTCGGTATGCACATAAATTTAATGAAATAGATAAATTTAAACGGGTAATTTTTCAACTTTCATATAACTTATAAGGAACAACTAAACCTTGAAGTAAAAAAAAAAAAATTGGTTACCTATTTCTTATTTCTTTATAGTTCAGAAAATAATTATTTAAAAAAATTGTGTGTAATTTTTTAGTACGGTTACTAAAACATACATATTCAAATGAAAAGTGTATAACTGAATTATATGAAAAAATTAATTCAAAAGTATATCCACAAATGGCTTCACATATTTTAGATACCTATCTATCACGGCAAAAAATAATTTGGTTATAGTAAATGGTTGTAACTATTTTGGATGGTCTAACTAAATACCTACTGAACAATTACATTTGAGGTACTAAAAGTATATAGTTGGCTTTTATTTAATCAATTAAACAGTTACTAGTAATTGTAACTTTATATTTTAGTTATTAGTTATAACATTTAACCATAGTAAAAGGTTCAAGCAATCGTCCAAAAAGTTTTAAATCTAATATGTGTTAATATATTTTATATTAGTATAATGTTTGGTTAAATTAATCAAAATAAATTGATTAAATATTTTATTAAATCGATAGAAATAATTCCAAACAATCATAAGTTTAAAAATAGTCATATATTCGCTTTTTTATTAGAAATTTGAAAGCCTGCGTCCTGCCGCAAAGCCCAAAATACAATAATGATAGTGTGCTAAGGCATGTAGTATCTACGTCAAATCCGTACGACTATCTTCACTCGTCTAGTTACTGTGTTTTTTTATAATATTAAATTATATAAATATATAAAATTTTAAATTATACATTTTTGACTTGTACAATATATACAATTAGACAATAGATGGGTACCTAACTATATAAAAATTGTATTGTTTTTCATACAATTTCATTAATTAATTACCTATATTTTTAGTTAGCGATACTATATAATCATAGTATATTATACATACCTAGGTACCTGTTTAATAATTTGAAAATGATGAACATTCGAATTTTTATATAACATCGGATATTTGAAAATCGTTCAATATATTAAACACATATAAATCGTCTAATGATAAATAAATAATCTAATAGTTAGGTTGAAAAAACTAAAAGGTATTGTTTCTAGAACTATATTATATAGTTGAATATACTTTCCAAGTTTGTGTAAAATTATATATCAAATATAATAATTAGATTGATACAACTATACCTACCTATTTTTCTGTGACAATTTACCGATAAAAATTTTTAACAGTATTATATAGTTAAAATAAACACAACTACATCAACTATATACGTACTAAATTTAGTACTTCTAACCATGTTATAAGAAAGTCTGTATAGACTACCATGGTTTATGGTTGAATTAACCATTTAAATGTTTATTGTAACTAGTTTTTTCCGTAATATTATATATATATATATATATAAATACAGTTTAGGATTAATTAATTGAAAACTGGAATTATTAGGGGCTAAGTATTTATAAATAAAAATGAAATTTTAAAACAATTTGAATATACTTTTATACTAAAATATATTTCAGTGGTTCGGAACGTTAAATATTTTATAGCTGCCTATATTAATATTATTCTACTGTATTATCTCTCATTTATTTATAAATAATAACAAAAATACGGCACTAGTTACAACTTATTAGGTAAGTATACCTATATTGAAATTTAAAAAATAGTATAGACATGATTTTTTTGTACATAAATACTTACTTTGGTTTTCCACATAGCATCGAAACAGGATAAGTTATTTTTGGCTCAGGTATTCAATAGTTTCCATTATACCCGAAAAAATTTAAGTTTTTTGTTGACACTGAAAATAACAAAATGGTTGTTGAAGTATGTGTACGTATAGTCAAAAGTTCATTATTTTATGTTCATTTTTATTTATAATAATTTATATTATATATAGATACTAGATACTCACAATTTTTAACCAAAAGTAATGATCGGATAATTATAAATGAGTAAAAAAATTTTATTTTTATTTAATAAATTATATTAATGAATAAATCCATAGAATTTCCTAAATATATTCAACGTTTAGATTGTCAAAGATCTTTTATGATATTGATAGATATCCAAAGACATAATATTGTGTTCTATGTCATAGAGTAACTGCAGTATAAACATTGTAATTTTATATTTTATTAAGGCCCGTTTACACCTAACCGAGTAGCCACATTCGTGATACACGGAATAGTGGCACAGATGGATTTCTGACAATGTAAACATTCTTCACGTACTCGTACGAGTGATATCATCCGATCTGAGCGGTCACGGACATGTATCGTACGTGAGGATTGATTGAAATGCTTATCATATCAATTTGTGTCAAATTTTATTAACAGTTATTATTATAATAATAAATATCATACCTTCAATATTTTGTATACCTAACTCATTTTATATTACTTACATCTGTAATAATATTATTAATTGTTATTTTCATGTTTAGGTATGAGGTACTTATAAATTAATTTATTACATTGTAATCTTGTTAGAAATGACAAAATTCAGTCACAAGAAGTGAGTTCCTAATTATTAATTTTTATTTTTATTAATTTCGTTATGTTATATATTATATTCTGTTACAAAATGTATTATCAAGAAATTGATTCTTTATTATTATTGTCTAATCTAACAAACATAAAAACATAATAATAATAAGGATCACAATATATATAACAATATACCTTAATATTATTAACTATATATATATATATATATATTAGATAATGAGCTATACATTTAAATAAGTGACCTTTACAAAGTCTTGAAGTGCGTTAAAAATTTCTTTGCAAACTTCCGGTACAAACACACTTATCGTATATTTTGGTCAAAAAAAAAAAATACTGTAATAATGATTAAGATTCTCCAGTTGCAAGAAATATTAATGTTTCAAGCTTTGTTTTAGCATCCCGAAAAAAATTATAATTTTTTTTAAATATTATTTTCAAGTTTATTCAATAACTTTTATTGTCCACTACTTATTCTCATAAAGTTTTTAAAACTACATTTATCTTCATCTCTTAATTCATTTAATAATGTATTCGTTACTCCAAGAAAATTTCGCCGCATTACCCATTTGCGCACCCATATTTTTCTTTTTTTTCTTTTTAGGGAAGTTTCAGAAATATACTTTGCACATTCCTGAGCAACAATTCCACACATATTTAATACGTTGCAATATCTGGATTCATTGTAAAAAAAAAACACCAAACCGAACAATATCACCACTCCTAAAAAAAATACCTATACAGCAGGATTGTAAAATACTTTAAAATTCTTTAAAATCGTTCTATACAGTAACAGAAAACATATTTCGCCCGTGAGATATCAATTCAGATATAAACTGATAACCACTTTCGTATTGATAACTGACAATGTAAAAACTTTCACTACTCTGAAAGATGTAAACCGGGTTTTAGGTAGGTATCTATATTTTTAATCATACGTTGGTACAACCACAAATTAAGGACTCCTCCAAAATTTGTTCAACATTTGATAGGCACAATTTTTATGTAAACTGGTTTTTATGAAGAAAATACTTAGAGTGTCTTGTAATGACATAATTATTAAAATTGAGGACTTTTGAGAATAGAGTATGGAGAAAAAAATGTGGACCTGTCATCGATGGAACAATGGGTAACTGGAGGAGGAGATATAATAAAGTTGTATGATATGTGGGAACTAGCATCAGTAACAAGTTTTATTAAGGGCCAATGAATACAATGGTTAGGTTACATAATGAGAAGAGGAAAGAACGAAACAGTTAGAGTAGCATTGGAATGGAAACCACAAGGAAAAACACCCAGATGAAGACTTAGAAAAAGATGGATCGATGTGGTAGAGAAGGATATAAAAAGCCTAGAAATTGAGAACTGGAGAGAAATAGCCCAAGACATAGACAGAAGGTGTAGTGTTGTAATGGTGGCAAAAACTTTTAGAGAGTAGTTATGCCAGAAGAAGAAAAAGGTATAACCACAAATTAAGGACACCCTCCGCAATTTGTTCAACATTTGATAGGTACATTTTTTATGTAAACTAGTTCTAATGAACACACTTTTAATGACATAATTATTAAAATAAATATAGTTTTGAATATATAAGAAATGATATCACAAATAATTTAAATAGAAATATTGAATTTCATCTATGATTTTTCATTGGATATAGGATAATATGCGTAGTAAAACAAAACTTTTCTAAAGTAGGAATCTCTAATTTTAAAACAATGTTATTACAGTTTTTATAATTTGTATGTATAAGCCATGTTCAGTTTAAATCTAAAATTGATAAATCGCAGCTATTTCTTCTTCTTCTTCTTCTTCTTCTTCTTCTTCTTTTTCTTCTCCTTCGCCGTCTCTCCCAACTATATGGGGACGACCACCCTAGTCTTCAACTTTTACTGAACTCTATCTCCCGTATCATCCTCACTCCTAACTCCTACCCTGACCTCAGTTCCTCTACACGAATTCCTTACTCTTGTACTTGTCCTTCCATGCATATCCTCAACTACATTCACGAATAACTTTAGTAACCTTTTCTTCATTAATGTCCGTTTCAAAATTTTTCTAGAAACTATATCATACACCTTCTCTAGATCAATAAATACCATACACAACTTCCTCTTCTTTACTCTCTACTTCTCTACTAACCATCTAATTGGGTTGCTGCCCTATCTTATTATCTCTCTTTTTCGTTGATATTATCTTTTTACTTCTTTAATCTATTGGCATGTTTACGTATCCTCTGTCATACTACCCCCTACTCTTACCAATATGTTATTTACTTAAATTATGTGTTATATACCCTGTGACCCACTGATTCACAGAGTAGGTAGGTACTTATACTATAGTTTTTATATCTCATAGTAATGAATTTAAAAACATCGGACTTCTGTATTATTTTTCATAATTTGAATTAAATGTATATTGATACACATTCGGGTGAACTTTTAAGCTGAGCGCGCACTAGATCGGATTTTGCTCGACTCGGCTCGGATCCGGCCGGTTCAGAAAAGTTGTTCAGCCATGCACTTAATCGGAACGTATCGGCACGCGTCGGCACTATTTACCTGCCTTTCGGAATATATTGTCCTTTGTATAATGTATTTTTATTATATCTTTATTTACTAATTAATTAAATAATTTACTCTTCATTTAACTAACTCAACGGTATTCGATAATATAATTAAAATTTAATTAAATTATTTAATTAAATTTCAGAACCTAATAAAAAATATTAGTGTTATTTTACTATTTATATATTGATAACTTTCAATTATAGTAAATTATTTTTTTTCTAATCTATAATCTATCATTTATTTATTTTTCAAGAAAAATTATTTGCATATACAAAAATACATTATTTTAAAGAAAATTATTTTCACTAAGAGTTTTTGGAGTATGTATACTGACGATAGAAAAGTAGTGCTAAATGGTACTTTGAACTTGATACTTTTCGATTTTACAAGAAGTTTCCTTAAAATTGAATAAAAATTACATTCTATGTAGTGTTTATATGACTAAATACACCATATACATACTTATATGGTGTAACTACCAATTTCCCCTTCCTCTTCCAAAGTAAAAACCATACCACTCAGGCTCGTATTTATCGAATGTAATGAATTATCATTGCTTTCAAATCTAAAATAATAATTATCATTATTCTATGTAAGGACCGAAAGGAAGATAAATCATTATCCTCCATTTATATCCTACCCGACGTGAAAAGTATTCCCCTGGATTTATACAATTCATTATTGAATTTGTTGCACATATTTTAATCTAAACACAAATATAAAAATATAAATGTATTTATATATTAGTTTAATGTATGAGTAATGAATAATAACCGTGATAATACATTGCATAATATATGAATTTTCAACATGCATTTTTAAAAATAAATTTTAAAAGTCAATATTTTTATTTTATATACAATTTAACTTTCATTACCTATAATTAAGTTAATATTTATTTTCACTTTAACTAAAAACCTATTAAGTTAAAATTATTTCTGTTTTTCTATTAACTTTCAACTAAAGACGATTAAATTTATTTAACTTAACGTGTTTGAGTTCATTTTTTTATTTACTTGATCATATTTAATTATATGAAAAGATATACTTACACTAATATTAAATACAATAAAATATTACAGACAAGGTGATACAGTATAATATGTTATATACAGATAATATTATAATTTAGATTTTTCCATAATAATTTATACTTACGTATATCAATTTTTAGTGCATATAATTTGCATATTTCTTAGCATATGTAATAATGTAAATTATTTTAAATGTATATTTTAATAGTTGTATGACATTTATACTATATATTATCTATCATGTAAATTAGTAGATCATGTATAGTATATTATATCTAAATATAAAATATACTATTGTAAGTTAACTCTTATATAGTAAAGTAAAAAAATATACCGTTTAATTAAAAAATTAGCAGTCTTATAAAGATGATGTTTAAAAATGATTCCAAATTTAATAAACATAGAATTATATACTTGGAGTACGTGAATTTAAATATGATTCTAAAAATGTGTTTCAATTATTATCTATTCCAGGGATGTACTAAATATATTCTACAATTATTTGAATTCTCATTTTTTCTAAATAATACTTAAGATATCAGTTTTAAAATAATAATTAATAAATTACAGAAGATATTTATTTTTTGTATTTAAAATTATTTTTTTACATTTTGTAATACTACCAATGAATAGAATATAGATTATAATATAGGGATTAGAAATTTAAAAGGCAAAGAAATATAAATAATCAATATACTATTCATAACAATAGTTTAAAGAAAGTAATTTTTTTCGCATAGTTTAATTCAAGGTAAAATGTATAATACACATAGTTAGGTAACTGTTAGTTCTATAATCTAGGTTATGTTTTATCGTTCAGTTTTTGTCTACCTCATTAGATTTTTTGTAACTGACTGGGGCCTTGTCTATTATAGATGTTGGGAATTAGAACATGTCCTCAAGTACATCATATTTCGTTCTTTGGTGCATTCCAGTATAATAGTGTTATATATAATATATATTAATATTATATTATTTTGTATAGGTGTTTTCTTTGTGTTAGAATTTCCATCTGTCTCTACTTTACTTTTTATCTCTATTTTCTCAAAATTTTCTTCAGTATTTATTATTAATTTCAAAAAGCTCTTTTCAGCTTAAATAAAGTTTGAGTAGACTTTATACACGAAGTGGGCGATGGATATCTGATTCGGTTTTGGTCCTATCTAAATTTGTATAAACAAATATTTGATTGATGCATAGAGATAAGTAGTAAATCGGTGTTGAGTAGAGATTATATTATTATACACTATTTGCACCATCATATATTGTACATTAATTGTTTATAATATTTAATATAATTGAATTCATTTTGATAAAGTTCTTAGTTTTTTTTCATGAATTATATAAAGTATTTTTCGTTAAGAAAGTTAATGAAAAAGTATTTAGAATACGTATTTAAATTTAAAAATATATTTTACATATATTTATATACACACGCACACACACACACACACACACACATATATATATATATATATATATATATATATATGTATATTATATTTTACCAAGTAAGTATATTTAATAAATTCATTTGAGTACTATGCAAGAATGATTTTAGTGTAGACACCCTGTATAAATAAGTAGTTTATGGAGATATGTGCCAGGGGAACTGGTGATCATCGTGTGTGAAAGAGCGACGGGAGATGTATAAATCTGTTTTTGGGATTTTGTCTGGCTGATACGGTGAAGAAAATGCATTCAAATGATACGGTCTCGTACGGGGTGTATTATGTATATGTATTCTATAATATGATTTCGACACGAAATATTGTTGACACAGAATTTTACTCGGAAAATCCGGCTCGACGAGATAAAAAAGACAAAAAAAAAACCAACAAAAAATAATCCCTGTGATGACTCTCGACGTTCCGTCCTTGTTTTATAATATATAATATGTGTATACTGTATATATATGCTTAAATATATGTACATTTATACTTGCCTTTAGGTGAGTCGATCACATATATCTTATGTGGTATGTGGTCGTTTTATAAGATTAATAAAAAATAAAAAAATATATTCGTAATCACCTCGATTATAGTTGTTAATACTCGAGATAAGTTCCAAATGGTTTAAAAAATGTAAAACCCTAGAGGTGATACTTTAAAAATATGGAGTCTAGTAAAAAAACGAGAAATATATATGTATATTGATAAAAAAAGTTTTTACTTAAAATATAATATGATTTATTCTTATCATTCAAAATATATTATGTATCCTATAAAATGCATAAGAAATAAAAATAAATTTAAAAGTAATAAATACAGATAAATATTTAAAAATACTTTATTATAAATGTATTTAAATACTAATAATTTAAGGGTATAATGTTTAATTTTTTTAATTTAAAAAAATGTTGTGTTAAATTGCTTTATTATAACTGTAGTACACTATATATTATATATTATATATATATATATATATATTAGGGTGCCACTTATTTTTAAAATATCAGAATTCTTTCAAGCGCGGGTAAAATTTTTGTTCTTTGAGGTCTAAATTAAATCCTATAAAGTTTCAAGTCAATCAAATAATATTAACACGTGGCGACTTGAGTCCAAAGTTTGAACTTTTGTTAATTATCACAAATATAATGATTATATGTCAATTACTGCCTGAAATATTAATTTTATGGAAAAAAGTTATATACACAAATTATTCTACATAATTATTTCTATAAAAAATTTATATACATATTTGATCAATCTCTTTTAGTTTCAATGTTAGGCATAGATTTAAAAAAAATAATCGTCGATTTTTAATTGATTTGTTTTTAATCATATTTTTTGTATTAAATTTGAAATTTAAAATGTATAATACTTTCTTAAATGTTATTTAATATTAATACAATGTTACATTTCTTTTGTTAATAAAATTATAGATATTATTTTAATGGTTTTCTTAAATCTTCCAAAGTAGCAATTTTCGGATATTTCTTACATTAATCTTGAACGGTCTGAAATTAAAAAAATGTTAATTAATATGTTATTCTATATATGATAAAACTAGTATATATTATTTACTTGTAATAGATATTATTTTTGGTCCTCATCTTTAGTAATTTTATCGTTGAATTCTTCCATTAGTTTTATACTTCGTTCTGCAAGATAATTTACTATTTTTAAGCAACTAACTATTTTTTGCCCTTCTATATATTCATTTAAATTACTCCAAGTATTTGGATGTGATTTAAAAAATGTAATTGAAATGTTAAATCGTTCTAAAAATTTTTTAGATTTACGATTTACGAGTTTTATTAAAATATTATTATCGTCATTTTCCAAAAGGCTATTTAATCCATCTTTATTTAAAATTGATTTTTTTTTGTTATTTCTTCCTCGTCTATGTGTTCTTCGTCACCAATTACTGTAATATTTTGAGCCATTTTTATTTTAGTATCTTCATTTATTCTATTATCAAATACTGCTAACGTAATACATTCTTCACTTAAATAATACAAGTGATTAAGAAATTTTTGAATAGCTGTATTAGAAATCATTTCATTAATTTTTCGATATTCATATAGGATTCTTAAAAACTTTATGTCATTTAATGGAGCTTCGTTAGCATTTGGTGCAGAATACCAATGAATTGTATAGCATTTAATTAGAAATAAATTGAAATTAAAAATATAGTTTTCCTCATTTTTTGTTAACGTCAATTCATGCACCTGGTTTTTTAAATTTGATTCCTCCAGAAGGTATTTCACCCAAGAAAATTATTATTAAATCCAATAATTCTTTATAATCATCTCTACATAAATTTGTCAAAAATTTGAGCTTTGCATATTTTAATATGTCAATGTAATCGTTTCCTAATGCGTTTTTTATTCTTATGTCAGAGATTCCGGTAGTAAATTTAGTTGTATTTATAATATCCCATTTCATTTTAAATCTTTTAAATAAGGGAATATCTGGACCTGACATATCTGTGATATTACATTTTTTAAAAATTTCTGCTAGAATAATTTAAAATATGTGATGCCTACAACCAAAAAATATAATATTTCTAATTAATTTATTTTCTAATAATGTACAGACACTATTATATCTACCAGTGTTAGACGCGGTTGTATCAAAAACAAACACTTGAGTTTTGTCAAGCAGCTCCCAACTTTCTAAAGTATCGAAAACCGCAGAAGAAATTTCGAGGCCTGTCTCCACTGACACATTGGGTACTCCCAATAATTGTTCGAAATTTGTACCTGTAGTGGTGCTTGCTAATTTATCCACCAATTTTCCAGATATGTTTTTCATGATTTTAGTGTTCCAGTGAACAACAACAGACTGTTCATTTAAATTAGTGAATGACTGCTTTAGTTTTTGATCAAATGTTTCTCGATAGGCAGCTCTTGCTTTACGTATAGATGTCCTATTAATAATATAGTCAGAAGGATCCAATGACACAGCTTCCAAAAACGCAACTAACAAATATAGTGTCTCTTTCACTAATTTTACATTTATTAAAAGCAGCTGCTAATCTAGACGTAAATAGTTCTTTACGAGCTTGTTTTGGCTTGGGTGAACCTGCTTCTTGTTATTGAACAATTTTATAAGGTTTATCTATACTTTCTAGTTCATATTCTGTACTAGAAATGTAATCTTCATTAACTAAAAAAATTAACATAAAATAAAATTAAAATCAAATACCTTACAAAATAACTATGTAAGAACCAATTTTAAATAAAACAGAAAATACCTGCTGTTGTGAGAATGTTATTCAAATGTTTTTCTTTTTTTTTTTTTACTCGTTTTCTTCTCTCATTTGCTTTTTTTCTCAGCATTCGCTAATTTTTCGTCAACACCTAGCATCGAACCTGGACGTCCCTTTTCCCTTTTTATTTTATTAAAAATAACTTGTCCTCTGGTATACGTATCATATTAAGTGCATTTTGTTGAGCAATATCAAAGAGATCGTTAATAGAATCACCAAATAATTGTTATTTTTGTTTTAACACTTGGTTAGTTTTATTTTTATATTTTAAAAGACCATTCCATTCTCCATAGAGCTTTTTCAACTTCTCTCTACATCTGTGAAGTTTTTGTGTAGGAATCCTAGGTTTTTTCCAAAAAAACTATGCATTCCACAATAACTAGAATAGCGCTATCATTTAAATTTAATTTTGTTATTCTCATATTATAAAATAAAACTTTGAGACAGTCAATAGTTTAGATGGTAATTTTGAACCTGTTATTTGATAATCTATGTACCCAATAAGAAATAAATTTTCACGCAAAGGCATTTTAAATATTTAAATATTAACCAAACTAAATATTAATCATAAAAAAATTAACTGTTATTGAAACAAAAACTAACCATACTGACACTATGTTTGACACTGACACATTATTATTTGTGTGTAAATTGAATAGCATAAAAACATAATAAGATATGGTGATTTTCCTAAATATTCAATTAGCACATGCTATCATGTTGTAATAATAATGATCATAATTGGATGGATATTATGACACTATCTTAGAAGTTTTATTACCTATTATTTACTGTTTATACGATAGATTAGCTGGCGTATCTTATACTAATAATAAGAATCATTCAAATAATAAATGAAAAAAGATCACCATATATCCGATAACTGCTACGTCAGGAGATTTAAGAAAACCATTAAATTAACCACTTAAATAATTTTTAAACTTTTTATAACATTTAGGAAAGTATTATACAGTTCAAATTTAAAATTAAATACAAAATAAAGATTAAAAATTGACTATTTTTTTTAAATCTGTGCCTAACATTGAAACTAAAAGAGATCGATCAAATATGTATATACATTTTTTTATAGAAATAATTATGTAAAATAATTTGTGTATACAACTTTTTTCGATAAAATTCATATTTCAGGCAGTAATTGACATATAATCATTATATTTGTGATAATTAGTAAAAGTTCAAACTTTGGACTCAAGTCGCCACGTGTTAATATTATTTGATTGACGTAAAACTTTATAGAATTTATTTTTATACCTCATAGAACAAAAATTTTTCCCGCGCTTGGAAGAATTCCAATATTTTGAAAATAAGTGGCACCCTTATATATATATTTATTTATTTATTTTTAATATTTTACGGTCAAAAAGACCAGATTTACATAATAGTACAATAATACATTATACAATATCAATATATCATATAAAATTAAACATTGGAAAAATACATTTATGATAACATGATAGAAAAAAACAGAAACGAAAAGATTTAAAAGTGGCTGAAATAATAGTATTAAAGAAAAATACTATATATAGGTAGTAGGTATACTATATATATATATTTTTTTTTTTGAATTTTTCTTTTACAATAATAAACAAATGTAATAATTCATTGAAAGGCACTATTACCGAAACGGCAATAAATATTTTTTAAATATTATAAGCGTTAAATAGAAGTTGCTGTTTTGAAGAATTGACCGATGTACAACCGTTTTATAATTGAGAAGAAACAAATTATGTATGATAGTTTCTCAACTATTTTTTTATCAATTATAATAATAATTATTATGATTATAGTAGGTAATAAAACAGTTGATCCAATAATATTTTGCTAATTTGATTTGTATTCGATAATTAAGTTTTGTATAAAACATTGTGATTAATCTCCAATTTTATGAACATAAGTTCATAAAATATTTTTAAAATCAGGAAAAATAAATGTTGTATTTTATTATTTTTCTTATATTATAACGAACTTACTAGAAATTGTCTATAAAAATAATTTTTATGGACAATATTTGATTAAGGTTCTATAATACGAAAAACAATAAAACTATTCTCTTTTTGGACATTTCTCAACCATATTGTGGCATGTAATCATGACACAACTACTTACTTATAATAATGAAGAAAATTATTGGGTATGCCATAAAAATATCTAAAAGTAGTATAAACTATGGATCTATACAATATATATATATTGTTGTAATTTTGATTACTTGTTTTTAATTATTTATCTAAATTAGTTTGGTCAAATATGAAACCAAAATACATAATATTTATAATCACTTTACATTTAAAGACAATATATTGATCAATATATCAATACCACTTAATTTTATATAAATAATAAAAGATGAACATTTCCATTACGAAAAGTAAACATTAATAAATATATAAATAGTAATTATTTTTTCCTATAATATAAAGAAATATAATATTAAAATATATACATTAAATTTTCGAATTGCTCTCGTAAACGTGACGTCTTAGTGCAAAACTCCCTCGTCACACCCCATTTATTCCAATCAGTTTGGATATTTGATAATAATATTTTTTTGGTAAAGTAAACATCAAATACATGGAAGTTGTATCAGAGAAATATCGAGTTTTCATAATAAAAACGAGAAAATTCAATCTTGTATATCAATTTTGTTTACAATTTTTCTTAACTCGTATCAATAATTTATCTCGTATTAATATAATTGTATATAATATTATTTAATACTGACAAAGATTTAATTTTACTAAATACTCAATACATAGTTTATATAATTCCATTTTATTTTCACAAACAATCATAAAAATAAAAATAAAATACAAAGACAAAATATTATTAGTGTAAATAAAAATAAATATATATTAAAAAAATAATATATAAAAAAGAAAATGTGCAAATAATTCAATAAAATACACATATAATTCTATAGATACAATTAATAAAGTTGACGATTTAGAGTACTTACGGATATTATTTTCATAAAATGAAAAAAATAGATTCCACAAAATATGCTATTCTATTATTTTGTACATACGTATTTCGATAACGATGTTATCATCATTAGTACACAAAAACAACTTTCGTTATTGTTGAAAAATATCGTTATTAGAATAGTATGTATTTAAAACACATTTGTAGCTTGAATAGAATCGTATCCAGTATTTCATTATTATTTGTAATATGAACAATAAACAAATAATGAATTCAGTCAAAATATATTGATTTTATTTTATTAATAAGCGATGTTTTGTTATACGACATATTATTTAGTATACTAATAAAAAAAATCAATTTTTCCATTCACGAATAGCTTGAAAATATAAAATGAGCTTTTATTAACTCATCTTTAATTTTGGTTCATGGAGTAATTTATTCAAGGATTTCGTTAAATAGTTTTTATAATTAGTTTTACCTTCATAAAATATATTTTTCTTTAACTTAATTCTATAGGTTACTTCTATCACTAATATCTTCTAGCCATTTCGGTATTAATAATGCACACATCGTTATAAGCAGTAGGTATATGGTACCATAAGTACCCAAAATATTTATTATACATTTACTGGCTGAGCTATTATTAAATATACACGTAGAAAACTTACATATAATACATATTAAATTAACTAAATTATATACGGAAATAACAAAAATTTTTAAAACGAAAATGTGGGATCCACATGTTCAATAGACATTAAATACCTAAGAGGCTTATTTTCCATGTAATTTGTAATGGACAGATGAATAAATAATAGATCACAGAAAACCTGAAAGACTATTGAGGAACATCAAAATTAATTAATGACAGGAGAGCGGATGAATCTATTTTACCAGTTAATAAATTGTTAAGTCGTATAGAATGTGATAGGAAGGGAGGTAAAGTACATAAAAATAATATTTTTTTAAATTATACTATAAATTAATATATGGTATACAATGAGTGTACTTACGTTTTCACTGACTGTCCGTGATGTATAATAAAAGGAACAAAACGTACTTTGTAGTAATTTAAAAATATTTGTACAATCTGCGGACAGGTAAGTGCAGGTGTGAGTTCGATGCTCGTCGACAATGTTCAATATATCACTTAGTAGATTATATAGTCTACTAAGTCTATAATGTAGAATAACATTTCATTGAATATCTAAATATTAAATATTTAAAAATCAATGATCAACATAACCTTTAAAAACAATGTTTAATTCAACATTATCATTTTGTTCATATTTTAATGTTAAATGCCTATAAGATAAATTTCAGAGGAGGCAAACCTAAATAAATTGTAATATTTTCATGTTATAAACTACCAGTTTTAGTAATAATTCATTATAAAGTTATTCTCCATGAGGATATGTCTCTCCCCTAACCTTCCATGGCTTATAAGCGCCTATTGATATTGAGTTTAATAAAAGGGAAGGCGTATTTAAAACTACGAAAAGATAGGTCCACTTCTTGGCTACCTGCAACAAAGATCTTTTGTAATTGAGGGTTAATTGTCCGTGGAATAGTATGCGATAATATAGGCACAGCCAAGAGGAAATTTTTGAATCGCTATTGTGAATTTAATAGTAGTAAGATCGTATACGATCTGACGACAAAATGTGTTATACATTCCGGTATATAATACACTAAAAGTCATTTTTTTTGGTATACTCCAGAAGGAGCTCTGTCTCCTGCTTCCCTAATAGGAACCTATGTACAGAGGCTTAAACGAAAGTGGGGTAGACAAAACTGTGAGATGCTAGGTTTACTTCCCTTAAATACTGAGCAATCCAAAATTAGATTTTGGACTACCCAAAAAAGTGACTTTTAGTATGTTTATATACCTACCAGTGTAAAATACATTTTTCCATAGGTCCTAGTTCATTCTAACTGGTATTGAATGCGCTACGGCGATTAAAAAAATTTCTCCTCTGCCATGCTTGTAATCGTATACCATTTATAGGTATGTACCCACAATTCTACCTATGTTTATCATTGGAGTATAGATTGGTCGGTTAAGCGTGAGTATATAAAATGTTTAGTAATTGATGGTCAGGGGTTCGAATCCAATCGCTGGAATTAAGATTTGTTTCAAAATGTACACTAAAAAAAAAAAAAAAAAAACGTTCCAATAAGATGGTAGTACAATAATAAAATAGAGGAAGGTCATACAATAAAAATGCATGGTTGCTTGAAAGTTTTTTTTTTGGGGGGGGGGAGTGGGAGTTAGTGGTTCAATATTGTATTTTACCTTGTCATGCAATGTTATATGAACCTTTAAAAATTGTTCAAAGAAAGTTGACTGAAAGGATTAGCAACATTCAAACCAAATTTAATGTCTATTAAATGTTTATTTAATGTTAAACATTATATTTAATGGTTGCATACAAGGTTTAATAAATGTTTAAATGTTTATTGGGATGTTTTTCAATAAATATTTTATTAGAGTATATGATTGTTATTGTATAATAAGTATTCTATAATTATTCACAAAAGGGAATAATTTCTGGGTGTTAAAATTTCAGTACAATCCAGTGCATGCACTACAACAGATGTGACCATTGAAATCTGCTAATGGTGACCAATCCAGATTTTAATGTTCCATGAAACGTATATACTATATAATAACTTCGCCAGATATGTTAAATACGTGGCACTCGACTCTTTTTTCTGCATCCCGCGACCACCAGAATCATTGGAAAATTAAGTGAAAATAATAAACAGTGAAAAAAATATAATATATGAAATTCTCATTTAGTATTTTAATGAATATAATTAATAATACATAAAAATGTTTTTTTTTTGTTGCATATTTACTGTTTGAAGGAAATATTTCGTCATTTTTAGTTGGAAAAGCTATAAATTATTTGCATTTATTCGGCAAAATCCGAAAAAAGTTCATGACTCTTTTTTATGCTTGTTTACGTTTCAAGACAAACATGCCCTTCTCATAAATAATTTCTGATCCTAAATAGAATCTATATATATATTTTTTTTTTTTTTTGATTATGGCCCACATAGTATTTATATATCATACAAATAACATATATTAGCGAACATGTTTTTTGCACAGTTGATACTTTACGTTTGACATGCCTGAACTACGGTATTAACTTGTATAAGTTCATCGGCTGAATATATATGTAAATATTATATATATTTAACAAAAAAAAAAAAATCAATACAAAATAATCAAAAATTAATTTAAACAAACATGTTTTGAAACATTGCATTCAGGCCAGAGAAAAAAAGCACGGTTCTCGCAAGCTTGAGTTTGGAGTATACAATTATGAATTATCAACAGAGGACTAGTTCGGAGAAATTATAACTTTGACCAGTGATCTATCATCGCAACATAATACATAACTACATAATTTTACCTGATACCATCACACATTTAAGGAGAGATTAGAAAAGACTTATAATATGGAACAAAACAACTTTAGCATTCTTTTTTTTTTATAATGATAATACATATCGATTATGCAGAGGAAAGGCTGAATCCTGACATACACATATGTATATTGATTAACATTGATAATAAAAAAATTAAGACAATTTTGAACAACAAAGGCTCAAGACAAATAAAACTTACCACAAGTAGGGACGGTGAAAATTGGTTATTGACAAAAAGAATAAAGTAAAGAGAGAGACAATGTAATCACGTAATTAATTTTTTAATCATACAATAGACTGCACTATGAAGAGAGCGCGTTCCACAAGTGTTGAATCAATGTAACCTGTTTTTATACCAATGGTAGAGTAGGTGACATGTCGGATTTTTAGTGTAGACTTACTATCATGAGATCTACTTGTCATAGCCGACATCTATGTATAACCAGTGATTAAAGTGGAAAATAATGGTAGGGGGGACTAAAGCTTATGCAAAAAAAAAAAAACGTACTTTGAACCGGTTAACCTAATTCAATTTTGATTTAATATTATTCGGATACTAAAAATCTTTGAAATAAGAACAGTAAAAAAAAATAAAATTGTCATTAAAAATAATACGTCACTATTACACATAATATATTTCTGGTTTTGACCGAAATAGTTTTTTTTATAATATAGATCTTGCAAACAATTTATAACTAAATACCATTTATTAACTTGTTTTATATATTTTTTTTTATATTATGTCAAAACAACAAATTCTATCTTAAGTTTCAAATAACTATTTAGATATATTGGTAGATACTATATACTCTAGTATTCATAATATAAAATTACATGAAAAAAAAAATCAAATTCAGTCTTAAGAAAGGGCCACACTAACAATTTTTTAATGAAACACTTGCTTTAGCATTTTAAATTTTTATCAACTTAAAACATGTTAGAAATATGAATTATAGCTAATAATATTATCCAGCCAATGATTTATCCGATTTTTGATATTTTTATTTATACATGTTTTTTGAACTGTTAAAATATTAATTTTTTGATTTTTCGAAAAACTCATTAAACACGTAAAAATGCATATATCAAAAATCCGCTCCATCAGTCGTTGGAAAATATTGTTCTTCATGATTTATTTTTATTTCATCTTTCTACAATATTATCAAGTTGTTAAAAATGAAAAATGCTTAAACACATTATTTAACAAATATTGTGATTATACGATAATTAAAAATGATATTGATACAAGACTATATTTATAGTACTCTAAAAATATAATCAAACATTTTTAAACTGACAGATTTTCATTTCTTTTTAAATTTAATAAAAATTACCTATACAAAACCCTTTAAAAATCATACATTAATAAAACCTAATTTTTGGTACACATAGATAAAATATAATGTATCATTTTAATGTATACTTAATAATATTATGAAACTAATAAAATTATACGAATAATTAAAATAAAAAAAAATCAGTCTATATTAAAATAGACCTATTTTCGTTAGTACGGTAATATTATAAAACCGTGGTTCATCATTCATTACCGTTTTTGCGTTACCTTTACACCAAATATATATATATTTTTTACTTTTATTTTATTTACCTGCATGTCGTTATTATGATTAAAATTATTGTGACTAAAGGGGACCCCAAAATTAAGCTCAGTAAGAAGGACGTCTCCTCCGTCTATATTTTTCAGGGTTTTTATTATAAGTAATCGTCTTATTGATAGTACCCCGACAGTTTTGACAGTGTGATGGTGTTGCGCGACGGCAGACGTCCGTTTCTGATGGCATTTTCGGATGTTTAGGTCCCTTACCCATTGTAAATATAGTTCTATTTTTGTTGTCATATTGTTATGTATAACGTAAGTATTAACGCGTCATGTTTTTAAACTCCTCGTCATTGCTGTTTTTAACTTTAATATCTCCAAAAATATGCGAGGTTCTAAAACAAAATACCAACTTATTCTTTATGTTATATAGAAATAAATTAAAAATAAATAGAAAAAAAATCACGGGTTGGGCCTGTTGTTTGAGATAATAGTAATTGGTATTGAAAAGTCTAGTCTTATAAGTTTACAATATAAAATAATTTAACAGAGTATAGATCCGTTATTGAATTATAATAGTTTAGATTTTTGGATTTTTAAATAGTTTTTTAAATTTTTTGATTACTGGTTAAACTTAAATTGTATTTTTGGTTTACTACTCGTATATTAGTAATAATAACTTGAGTGCAATACCTTCTAAGTATAACCTTTTTTGAGCACAACACCTCATAATTGGAATTACTTTTGAGTGAATTTCGTATACCTCGGATTATGTATTTTATCGGTACTTGGAGTAGTTGGTGCCCGAATTTTTTTAGGCTTTCGCTTTCTAGATGATAATCCTCCACCCTTAAAGTGTTTCTGTTGAGTAGGTTGTCAAAGTAGGTAGATAATCCAAAAATGTATCGAACTTACTATTCTTGGATTTTTAGAAGAACATGAACTTCGCTTCGCTCGGTTTATCAAAAGTTTGATTAAACACCATTATATCTATAATTAAAGTTAACTCAAGTGTATCAATATAATTGTAATTAAAATTATGAAAAATACTACAAAAGTCCGTCAATTTCAAATTCATATCTATGATATATAAAAACCAATATTAAATGATAAAAGCTATTAAGATAAGAAAATGCAATACATTTTGCACACGCACCGCATATATTGGATAAAAAAAAGTGGCAAAAAAAAATTCAGATGGCTGGATTAGAATTGAACCGTTATACCCGTATCGATAGTTCGTTTAATCCATCATTCCTGCTATCACTAATGCAACTAATTTTATGCACTGATTGCTACCTAAATCATATGATATGATAGTTGAAATTTCTCGTATTTAAACTATTTAGATAGCGGACGATACCGACGGATAATATACACGTATTTGGAACGAACGTCCCGGTCGGATGGGGAGATCGGTAGACAAAGAAACGTTTGGGAAACATTAATTCGCGTCGTCGAAAAACGTAACTAAAGGTCACAAAAAATCGATTTTGGAAGTTAAGGAGTGATAAAACATGGTGCGGGAAAACTTTGAGTGATAACGGATGGTAAGTTGGAATACGAGTTATTTTTTTTTACTAGAGTCAAAAGCTCGAAGAAAAGGCCAAAAAGTGACGAATAAAACACTTAAAATACGATTATATACCTTATATCTCTGTTGTTCCATCCGTTTGTCCGTAGATACAAGTACATATTTACAAGTTTCTTAATTTGATTATCAAGATGATATTATTCAGGGGGTAGAAAATTATAGACGGTGGGTTGAAAATCGAGAATCAGCTACCCATGAAATCTGATGCTTAAAGTATAATCATGATATTTAAGATTTTTACATTTGTATTTATGTTAGCACTAGCTGAGTAGAATAATGATAAGTAGATATGAACTATGGTTTAATGCTTAGAAGTATTGAAAGCAATTTAAAGGATATGATTGCTTTTTTTACAGTGAGTACTATTACTATTTTTCAAGTTATTTGAAATAAAAATATGGAATATAATATTATAGTTTTATGGGTTTGACCGGATACCATATTTTGTTTTTGTATATAAATAGTGAAACTCTATATTTGATGTGGCCTTGCTGTTAGTGTCGGGTATCACGGCGATCCTGGTTCACGCATTATCCTACTTTAATGTTTTATACCTATTTAGTTTTTGGATAGTTTTACAAAGTCTCCAAAATCAAAATATTTTGATTTTGGTTTTAGTTATTCACTCCGGTTTTAGAAACATCAGTTACCTAGGTACCGTTATATACGTAAAAAAAAAAAATAATAATAAATAAACACTGAGATCATAACCAGTTATTGTTCGATTTATAGAAACCGGTTCTAAGCTCTGATTATAAATATATCATATCATAATACACAGAAAGGATAACCTAAAAATAAAAAAATAAAAAAAATTAACACATAGTTAAAGTTTTAGCATATATATATATTACTTAATAGTAAATCAAATTAGATTTAAGGTATAATATTATGCATGATTATGTCTGAATATTCTAGTTTACAGTGTTAGGTAGCTTTAAAAAGTGATTAAATAAATTAAAATACAAATATTCAAATTACAATCAAGCATGTTATATAAAATTACTTTTATATTTAGTTACGACAAAATAATCATATTTGTATACTATATCAAGATATCTGAGTTTCAAGGGATATTGAAATATGGGCAATGAGATGCCAAAATAGCATTTATAGAAAAGGTTTAAACGTATAATAATTATAATAATAATAATAAAAACTATTTAGCAGAAAGTTGGTTGTCTAATCTAAAAAAAAATCACATTTTATTCGGATTTGAAAGTAAATGCTATCATTTAAATGCTGCTATCGCATATATTATGTACGTGACAAAATTGTTTTAACTGTATTTGCTAATGTCATGTATAAGATTTTGATATAATATAAAATCAGGTATAGATTAAATTATAATATAAATATTAATAGAAAGATAAAATATATGTTACTTGTTAGGAAATAATTTCCCGAGATAAATTTAAAAAATGTAATCAATTGTGATCATTTTCAAAGACTCTGCGGATAAATAATTCATAATAGGTATAATTTTAATTTTTAAGACCTGAAAATTCAATACAATATTAAAATTTTAAAAATTGGTACGTACAGTATATTTGAATAGCCATTTCAATTGTTTCTTGAATCCCCATTTAATTTTTTTCGACATTTCGGTATAAAATGTATTCTAATTTTGGGGTAATAATAAAACTATAACCCTGAAATTTTCATCAAATACTAATATATTAGCACATTATGAAAGCAAAAAATGTTGGATTATTTATAGCGATTTTCAATTTTGAGTCATTAATAATTCATGTTAGTCTTAATTTTAAATTTTAAAACCTGAAAATTTAATACAGTATTAAAATTACATCATTCTAGCTACATATAAAATAATTTAAAAATCGGTATGTACAAAATATTTTAATAGCCATTTCATTTTTTCAGAAAATATGTATTTTATCAATATGAATTTCATGGAAATAATACATTCACAAATTTGAAATTTTCACCAAAAACGTATTTAAGTACATTATGGAGGTATACAAATTTTTGAACATTTTTACACATTTATGGCTATTAATAGCAATTTTCAATGTTCAATCATTTAATTCAGAATAGGTATAATTTTTTTACTTTATAAGAAAATTAGATTTTTTTTTTTTAAATATGTATTTTTTGATTAAAAAAATAATAGTGAAATCAGAATTTGCCAGTTCGAATCCAATTGTCGGAATTAAGATATTTCGTATTAAAATTTACAGAAAAAATAAGCTCAAAGGTTATTCGTAAACATGATATGTCCGATTATTCGATATGAGCATGAGGATAAGCAAAACAGTTCAATTCCCGGTTCTGAAGTTGGCAATTTGTTATGAATATTTATAATTTTTGACTAAAAATTATTTTTACAATATTTTCTAAAATGTTTAGCAATTATAAAAAAATACTTTAAATATAATATAATTTTCCTGAAAATTATTTAATGTTATGTGGTCCGGTATATATTAATTTATGTATATATGTGTAAACTAATATGTATTCATAGTCAATGGTACCTAATATAATTATATACTTATGTATTATAATTGTATAATGTATTTATACTATGATTTTGATATGTTTAATTAATTATAAGTATCTATATCTATAGAGTACTGGTATTATCTGATGAATTAATAATAAATACTCATTGGTCAATTTTCAGAGAACAAAATGAAATAATATATTGATTTTCAAGAATCACAGAACTTTTTGACCAACATAATGTGTCACCAATTTATGTGCATAAATATTTGTTTATATATATGTTATGGCAGTATTTAAATAGGTAAAAAGGACAAGTAATATTTTTTCCATATTAATTATGCATTTTGTATTAGCTCTCCTCCCATGATAATTTTAACAAATTTCCGCCAATAGATAGTCTATTATTATCCAAGTAAAGTTATTATAATAGGAGAGAAATGAAGTACAACATTAGTACAATATATACATTAGTACGATATATATCTGGGCCAATCCCAAATAGTCTGACTAACTTTATATATATTTACCCCTACCCAAGACATCCGAAGATAAATATTCAGCCTTAAAAGTGCACAAATTCTGTACAAAAATATAGAAAATTAAATTTAGTTTTGATGTATATATTTTATATAATATATACAAAAGTCGAATTTCGGGCTAATATAGGTATATATTATACCGCAAGTACCGAATTATATCACTGGATCATTTTATTTCATTATGTATGTTGGATGTTTTTTATTTATTTTTCAAATAATACGAGTATATCATATATGCATCAACTATTTTACATTTTGTCGTTAAGGGACATGGAAAAATTTTAAAACGGTAAATGTGTTATGATTATCCTATTCAAATATAATAACAATATAGGCTTGTCATCTGTATAACAATTGATTTTGTGTGCGCGAGAATCCCGTGAGTCATACCATATCCCCCATAGAAACCCGTACTGTGAGTTCTTATTTTGGTAATGCTAAATTGAACAAAAATTTATTTTTTTCACGTTCGTAGGTATAGAGTATTTGAACAAAAAAATAAAAAAATAAAAAAAATAGTGCTTGGGAAATTTCTGCTAAAAATATATGAGTCCACTTTTGCGTTCATTATATTATTGAAGACTGAGTTCCGTTTCAGTCACACGATTAATGTAATGTCATTTTTCTTTCCTTAATTATTTTCCAATTTTAAGAAAATGCACTTAAAATGTAAAATAATTTTTACTATAAATCAAACATAATTTTAAGTTTTTACACTATACCTACAAAACTTTGTGTTACAAAATAGTTTTATTTGAATTTTTTAAATTTAATTGCTTACTTTAATTGCTTACAAGTTTTCAGATTTTCATTAAAGATTTTAAACTCAGATTTATAAAAAAAAATAAAACAATTTATTCAAAGTACCATTTATATTTAATTTGTTATAACTGGATAAATTTTAAAATTTTAGAGTAAAAATATATTGATATAGAAAGTGCTTTTAATACATTTACCAGAAAAATACTGTCATTCAATATTAATGACTTTTCTACAAAATTACTCATGGTGTTGGGTATATAAAAAATTATATTTTGAAAAAATCATTTACGTAATATTTCTAAAAAATTTTAATGAATTATTTACAATATATGTTTTGAATTTGTATTCTTTAAATGATCTTCTAAAAAAAAATTTTTAATAATATGCAATATTTTTTTGGATTAGGTGTATAATTGGAAAATATTTTAGAAATTAAAATATCATGCAAAATTTAATTTGTTTTGGTTTTAATAGCAAAGGCCAAAGTTTAAACATTATATTTAATTACTACCTACTTATAGTGCTATTTTATAGAATGTTTTGATACTGTACTATTGCAAAGAAGTTTATCAATGACAATAAATTACAATTATTTAATGTTATTACTTATTCTGGAAAATAATTCATAGATACACGATAGCCCATCATATTAGCATTATTTCATATTTAATTTTCCTCCGTCTTAAAACCACAAAAGGTATATTAAAAAAATGTCATCTTCGTTTTTGTTATGTATAATATAGCAGTAGCTGGCATTTTCACTATAATTTTCATTTAGGTCATTAGAATTATTTCTACAACTTTAAATAAGATTAAAAATATTGTACTCTTTATATATTTTATAATCTTAATTATTATAATCGTATGGTTTATCGTCTATTTTACTTATATAATGCACTGAATAGTTTCAAGTCTTATTCCAGTGTTTGATAAATCAGTAGAATACATAACTATTATCGAATATCTCGAGCGTGAAATTCTTTCAGACACAAATTTCGTCTAACAAAATACTATAAAAGTGAAAGTTAAATTCAAACGAATGATAACAATACGCTTATAAGTATTTTCATAATTTATATAATCTGTTAGAAAAAAATTCTGAAATAGTGTATTTAAGTGGGTTGATTATTATTATATTGTGTACTAAGAATGTTGTGCTATTTAAATGTTAATAATATTATTATTATTTATTTGATTGGACATTTGTTACGATATTTAATTAAATAAATTAACATATTTACATTCTCTTACTTTCTAAACTCTTGCATACTTAGTTTTGCACCTTCACATATTAAGGTAATTGGAAATGGTTCTTGATTGCTATGACAAGCATAGCTATCAAATTGTTGGACGGGTTTAATTTTTATAGCCGATTTGCACCAGGGACCAAATAAAGCAAGGGATTAAAATCTCGTTGGTTTCCTTATTTACTATCTGGGAGTTAAACCCGATACCTCGTGAGCCAAAATATGAATTTCGACCACTTGACCACAGTCACAATACTTAATATAAATTAGCTGTTTTTATATTGCGCTAAGAAAAGCTATCAAATGCATAAAATTATATACATAATTCATGAACAATGTACATTATCCTTTGAAAGTCATTTTGTAATATTTATACAAATATTTAAACTATAGCTGTATTTATTCTATGTTCATGTTTTATAATATACATTATTAATTATTTATTGTAAAGTATATGATGTTCGAATATTCTTCACTCCTACTCGTAACTTAAATATAGTAACTTAATTTATTTATAATAAGTCATTAATAATAATTATTCTAGTAATACATACTTAGATAAATTTATGATGAAGTCAGTCAATTAAATCGCAATCCACGAACTCATTTTAAATATGATATTTGTATTATTTCATAATTTATAAGTATATGTAGATATAGTTTATATTATAATATGCAAGTCTTGGAATACGTATTTTGATAAACCGATTATAACTAAATACTATAGAGTTCTAAAACGGTTATAGTAATGAGTAATTTGAAATTATTAAAATAGTTACTTCATAATGATCAAAATGGTTAGAGCATAAGATCACTTTGTGATGTCGAAATAAATAAAAGGACATGCTATAGTTATTCAGCCCGAGAATATTAAATAGTTCGGAACGACTATATTAATGAAATTTACATATGTTTAGGATTTAATCTTAGCATGACCTTACGTACAGTACACTGGAATTGTTTTGGGATGGGAGGTTTGAGAATCAAAATATAAAATAATCATAATAGGTATGTATAAGTATATTTAAATATTTAATTTAATTTTATATAAATCATACTATGTACGTGTGTCGCGTGTTACATATTTATGTGTGTATGATATTTTAATCAGATATAGACATAGATATAGATAAATACGTTAAAAACAGGGTGGCAATTACCATCAGTGTATAACTCCTTAGAACCATGGTATAGTATACATAACACACATAATTTTAGGGTATTATTTAACTAAAAAGAAGAAACACAGAACAAGCCAGAATAAATCCGAAAGTTTGATTACTTCATTTTATTATAGATATAATATATATTTTATTTGCTCGTAAAATTACAGTATACCTTCCACATACGACTGTTAGGTGATGTTAACCCAAAAACCAAATACCAGTCACCTATATTTTTTAAAAAAACCGTATACTAATTGAAACTAAAAATACAATTTTAGTTTCTAAAAACCGATGACCAAACTTTATATAATTAAAAAAAAAAAAAGTTTGCAAAACCAAAAACCGAAACAGTCAAAATTGGTACCGGTTCCAAATTTTAATTATGAATTATCTTATGACCTATTTAATAATTAATAGTTAATTGACCAAGATATATAAATGTATATTAGTTTCATTAAATTGGCAATACTAGTATAATGATTTAATAAGTAATAAATAATAATTATTAATATTACAGATTTACTTTTAATATATGAAATTTTCTAGTGTCTACGACACCTGCGTAGCTATATTGCCTATACAATACGCCGTTCAACCGCCTATTATAATATAATAATATTATGTACATCTGTATTAATTTTGTTTTAATTTTTGTATAAAATTATACTTGACAGTCGATTTTAACCCAAATTTATAATATATACATTTTTAATTTCAGAATACCTATGATTATTGTAGTTATTATTATTTCTTTTGTAATTTTCAGAGGAAGAATATCCTGTATACTGTACCACTGGTTTTTTAATTAAAATGTACAAACAATAAATGAATAAAATAAGTATAATTTTATGTTATAGAGAAATAAGAAAATTGAATTACGATTCATGCGGTTGCAAGTAAAATACTTCAGAAAAAAAATCAAACATAAGTGAAAATTTTTTCATATTTTCTGATACGCAGGTACAATATTATGAAAATATTATTTTACTATGTAGGAACGTATTGGAAAATATAAAAAGGTATTCATAATATACACAAATGATTGACAGAATATTAAATAATATTGTCAAAATATTATATTAGAACATCTTTTGTCAAAATATTAAGTATTGTTATAATATCTTTAAACAATATTATAAATAAAATTATATTTATATAAAAATAATCATAATATTAAAAATATTATAATGTAAAAAAAAAAATGCATGCAATCCAATATTTTCATATTTGTATTAGTGGTTCTATTATCTGGTGGATGGTACATGATACAATAATGACGTAAATTTTGCAATAAATTTATTTTCATAATCGGGTTTGAACCTGCCTACCTTATCATCAAAGACAGACTTATTATCAACCAAAATACTACCTACGGATAAATATGTAAATGAACCTCAAGTATTTAAACGAAACAATCTGTATGTATAATGTATTTAGGTATAGATTTATACTTAAGAATAGGCAGAATAGTTTTTTATAATGATATTTTGAATTATTGTTTTTTTATTCTGTAAACAAATTTTTGATCAAAAGACTTAATCTAATCTTCCAATATAAAGAAACCGGATAATAAAAAGTGAAAAATTATTATAACTACAAGTAATAATGTATTATACAAAAATAATACTACTTAGTATATTATAAAAGTTATGCAAAATAAAAAAATATTGTTGTAGAAAATGTTTCCCTCTTACGATTGAACCTACTGTTCGCCCCCTGTTCAATACAAATAATCAGTGAGCACATACTGGTAATATTATACTTTTAACTTATAAAATATTTTTAAACGTATTTATATATTTCTGAACTGTTAAATTTTGATTGTTCTCTGATATTTCTTAAATTACCCAAACAATTTCGAATACAGAACCCCTTTAAACCGAATGTAAGACGTTCTATAGCTTAAACTTACAAGTACAACGATAAATGTACTAATGAAATATTAGATATTATCAAGGTCAATATATTACTGTTGAAAAACCCAACAAAATATAAAAACTTTTATATAGGTTTATAATTATTTTTAAATAATTTTATATGTATTTTTTTTTGAATGTAAGTTATAATAAGCAGATGGAAAAAATAATACAATATTTAATAACAAAAAAAGTCAATTAGTGAAACGGTTGTTCCTAACAAAGTTACAAAAATTATGAGGTTTTTTAAGACAATTTTCAGATTGCTGTATAAAGTTGGAGTAACATTTTTTGGTTAAGAACTTACGATTTGACACGTAGCAGTGATAATTATTTATGAACAAGTGGATCGTTAGTAAATTAACCCGATAGTGATCTTTTTTTTTTAAATAAAAGTTTTTTTTAATTCTTTAATAGCCCAGGATGGGAAGGTACATTTAACAAAATATAATTGACGAATATAGGTTAAGATTTAATAGTAAAGAGAGCATCATAAAATGAGTTTACTGCGGAGTTACAATCAAGTTACGAAAAAGTCAACATCCAATTAAAATATTATTTAATATTTAATTTTCATTATAACTGCGTATTTGTGTATGGGACTTGAAAAATGCCGCATCTCTCCGGTGATAAGATAATTTTCTACGTGCGACAGCTATAACTGACAGTTTTACCAGGTACGCACTGGGTTGTTATCGATGCGATAACGACGTGAACGATAAAAATAATATAATGGCTTACTTATCTGCGGCGGTTGTGTAAATCTTATAAAAAGCAATAAAAATGTCTAAAAAGGAAAAGTTTTAGACAGACCAACTAGAAAACAACACCAGTCAGTATATACACTAATTTAGAAACTATTACAACAAAAAACAACGAACTACAACCGAAGAAAAAATAAGAAAACACGGGAGCGAAATTATTATAACGTGACCTTTATCAGTTGAATATGTGTTAATAACAATTAATTAGTAATTTAAAATCTTTATTTGAATACTCTCATATTACGTACTGTACATATATTTTTATTTATTATTCTTTATAATACATATTATATATTTTTAATAATGAAATGTTGGATTAAATTAAAATTGGACCAAATATAAGTACGTATACTATGGGAGCTACCGTCAGTTAACATTTTATTTATAAAATATGATAAAGGAAATTAAATAATAATAATGAAATAAACTAGTTAAATACTAAAACATATAGTTATATTATTAATTATAAGAATATTTTTTAAATAATTATGAAATGTTATTTTTAATTATGATATACAACATAAATAATTTGACCATTTTATAATTTAGCCATTTTTGTACCAGGATATTATTTCTACCAAATACCTATCATATTTAATAGATTATGCACTATCACAAAAATAATATAATATGACAGGACGTACGTAATTACCTAAATTATTAATTCTAAATAATGCATAAAATATAACGTACATGATGTAGGATTAATGTATAAAATAGACAATATTTTATACCCATTTCGACTATACTCGTGTAAAAATTTGCTCTAATATAAATATAAGCAGTGACGGCTCATGAGTAAATAAATTGGGGAGACTAAAATCTAATATAAAAAGTCCGGTAAGCACATCGCACGTTGGGTAGGATAATGATGACGGATATATTTATTTGAAAGCAAAGATAAATCATTTAATTTCAAAAAAACAATTCTGAGCGAACCTTCGGTGGATAAACTTGACAATAATCTACAGTTATTATTACTGTAGATTATATTAATAATATATAATAATATGATAATATTATATAATATAATAAACAAAAAAAGTTTAAAAAAGTGCAAAAAAAAAAATAAAAATTTGAAAGTAAAATTTTCCGAACCAAGAACCCCGCGCATACAAACAACGTTGGGTCTCATTAGATTACATAAAACTATTATAAAAATGAAAAAAAAAAAACTACTAAAATGGTATATTTAAAAAAAAAAAAAGACATTCGAAAAATGGAATTCTCCTGTAAAATAGAAAAATTATTCCTAACATGAATTAAATGTCTCAAAATTTAAAATTATGATCAGTAGCCCAAAAATAGGTAAAAGTGTTCAAAAATTTGCTTACCTTCATAATGTATTTACATACAATTTTTGTGAAAATTTCATGTTTATAGATTCATTATTTCCACGAAATTCAAACACATTTCATACCAAATAATACATATTTTCGAAAAAAATTAAATGGTTATTAAAAATGACTGTATCTGACGATTTTTAAACATTTTTGGGTATGGCTAGAATGACGTAATCTTAATACTTTATTAAGTTGTCAAGTCTTAAAATTAGTATTGAGCACTATCGAATACAACTATCGATATGTTCAATAGTCTTATTCCAACCATACTATTCGATAGTCGAAAAAATATTGGTTTATACCGAAATGATTGATTGTTTCGTATAATATCGAAAAATGTTCTTTAAATTAACTTTTCGATTAATATCGAATATCCGATTGTTTCAAATAATATCGACAAATAATTGATAAATGCATTTTTTGATAATCATAACTAATCGATATTTATCGACCAAATAGTTTTTATATTGAACTGTTCAATAGTTTGTTTAAAATATCGAACAATATTCGACAGTTAAAAGTATCAATAGTTCCCATCACTACTAAAGATCTAAAATTAAAATTATTATATGAATTAAATATCTCAAAATTTAAAATTATTTTTAATAGCCCAAATTGGATAATAATTTCATAATGCGCTAATATATGTATTTAGTAAAAATGATCAAGACTTTAGATCCCTTATTTCCCCGAAATTAGAACACATTTCATATCAAAATATTCCAAAAAATTAAACGGATACTCATTAAAATATTGAAATACTAATTAAAAATATTATACCTACTCACCGATTTTTAAAATTTTTTATATATACCTAGAATTTCGTACTTTTAACACTGTATTCAATTTTCAGAACTTAAAAACCACTAGCTCCCTCGCTACGCTCAGAACCTAAAATATATATTAAGCATATTATCAATTAAATGTCTTGAATTTGAATATTGTTAAAAATAGTTTAAAATTAAGAAAATATTTTTGAAAATATTTTATGTATATACGTTTGTTGTAATAATTAGAAAGCCGTCAGCATCAATATTTTTGGAGTAATGAAGAATTTTTACCACAATCGTGTTTCCGATTTTTATGTTAATTATTTTACTTAAGTTTTTTCTTACGTTTTTATAAATAAATTTAAAACATTTAAAAATTACCTCTATAAGATGCAAACTAGGTGCAATTTACTATAAGAAAATGGTGCTACTTGTAATGATCGGAGCACTTTTTTTTTATACAATTTTTAAAATTGACAAAATTGAAAAAAAAAGTTATCGTAAAACAAATACATTTAAGGCTTCGCTGAAAATCTAAAACTATGAAAAAACCATATATTATTTTTAATTTTTCCATTATTATTTTTAACATTTACATAACACGAAATTGAAATTAAATAAATTAATATTAGGGAAGTGTTATAAAATTTCAGGAGAGGCGTTAAAATTTTATAAAATACATATACGTAAAAATACGTTGATAAAAATGGTTATGAATTACTGTGTAATTACGTTATATTTAACAATTATAACACTAATATTTTAAAATCTATAAAATAAATTAATAAAAAAATACATTGAAGTTTTATTTCTGACATATGATATACATGACACAAATATACTATATTAATACAGAAATCTATAAGTGGATGTGGGGGGCATGACTTCATACAATATGGGCTTAGAATAAAAGAGTTCTATATCATATTTATCAATTGTTTAGGAGAGTGATTTTTCGTCTTTTGGCCACTAAAATTGTAGATATCTCAGTAACAATAGCTTCAATTGCATCACAAGTTTTATTGAAGATTTAAATTATAATTTATTTTTTTAGCTATTTCACATTTTTATACACTTAATTAATATATTTATTTATTTTATATTCAATTATTCAAGGAAAAAAATAAAAACCTTTCTAACACTTTCGGTCCGAAATAAAATAGTTCTACATGTAAAACTATTTTATTCTGAAGAATAAAAAAGTTCTTTATTCTTTAACAGGTGTTAATGAAAATAAAAAAATAATAATTTATAACTCAACAAGTGGAAATTTGATTATTTTTATAACCAATACTAATAATATAATATGAAGGCATACAATATGTTTGATTATATAGTTGACGTAGATAATCACAAGAACTAAAAATATTTAAATGAGTCGCGTCAATGGATTCATCAGAATTTGCCGAGTTCCGTGAGCTAATTTTTAAAATTTTAAAATTCCCTGAGAATATTCCATTAACCAGTCAGTAGGCGCGTGTATATTCGTAACACAGTTAGGCGCGTATAAGCGCGGCGCTCACTTTCCCAGTTTTTACTAATTAATGTTGTAAATCAAACTGTAAATGAGAATTTTATTTATAAATAATTAATTAGGATCACTTTATTTATTATTAATAAATGGTAGTTACAATACTTAATCAAGACTTATTACAATTAAAAAACTAAGATAGAAATCTCTGAAATAAAAATTTAAAAATACATACATTATAATTATTAAAAAATTATAAATCATTCTTGAAGTTGAAAAATTAAAATACATACATTATAATTAATTATAGTTATAGTTTTAAAAAATAATAATACTTGGAGATGAAAAATAAAAAAATAATGTACATACATATCAGTTATATTTATTCTGAATCAGATTTTTCTTCTGATCCCGTTTGACATAATTTGCAAATAGTACTTGTATGCTCTTTACAAATACGGTTATTGCATAGCTCACAGCAAACATAAAATATTTTTTTGAATTTATTATTTATAAAGTTTATTATTATATTTCATGTAATACCCACCATTGTTTTTCGATTTTTATTTTTTGGACAATATGCACATTTCAATCTTTTTTTCAATTCTCCATGTTATTCAGGCTGCGTAGGCTGTTTCTTTATTCCTGTTATCTTCATAATTGTACTTCGAAGTTGAATACTCAATGTTGGTATATCAAGTCGTTTGATCATAATTTCTTTAGCAAGTTCTTGACCCAAACTTCTAAGATAATTTCGACGAGTAATAACATTTCCAGTATTTTCCCGATAAATTATTTGGCTATTAATTCCCACAATAATCATTAGGGAAAAAAATATTATCAATTGCTATCTACAGCTTACTCTAGAAACAGAATATTCTCCCTTCAATTCGTCAACAACATCTACGCCGCCCTTTGTAGAGTTTTAAAAAGTAAAAATCTCGGGTTTATTTTGGTCACCCGAATCTGTATCTATAACGCCTTGATCATGCATACTAGATACCAAAATGACATTTTTGTTTTTACGAGGCACGTACGACGTAATTATTTGATTTTTACTATATCCAAATAAAGTTGAATTTTTTTCCCTACGTTTAGTATCTAAAAAGCAAGTGGGGATTTCTTTTTTATTTTTGCGTAGAGTTCC
>JAIPRL010001960.1:0-11823 GCA_025469235.1 Pemphigus obesinymphae
TCAATTAGGGCAACATTTACGAACTATTTTATTTCTGAAGCTGGATCAGTTCCTTGGCAAGATGAAGCCATAGGTACTTAATTAATTAATAAATTTATTTATTATTATATTATTAGGTATATATTATGTATATAATTAATTAATTAATTAATTACTAATATTAATAAATATATAATGTATATAAATATTTTTATAATTATTTTCATAACGTAAATATACTTTCAAAAAATGTATGATATAAAAAGTTGTTATTGAAATTAGTTTAAATGCACAAATTAAAATAGTATGGAAAATTCGATATGTTAACTTACCGAAATCTTGCCTTTCTTTTTGTTCCAATGCAGGGAAGTTTTCATTTAAAATGCTGCATATCTCTTTCCATGATTTTTCTTTCAATGTTTTATCTTTATAAACATCTAATGTCTTATCCCATATAACGTTTTAGTTTCAACTAAAGATATAAGTACTTCCGTACCTATTTATATCATTCATGTTGACAAAGACAAAGACAAATGGAAACTGACGTGGTCTCGATATCTAATCGGTAAATATACCGAATCGTCTGAATGCAGCGTATATAAATATATTGCCACCACAAACCGAATCGGTTTATCCACTGTATGACCGAATGCGGTTCGCAGTGACAAAACCGAACGACAAAATCGACCTAATCGGTAATTTCACTGTATACGGTTCGTGACCGTATCGTCTGAATATACGCATATAAATTACATTGCCACTGTATTAGACGGTAAAATAACCGATACGGTACCTAAAACGACAGTTTCGGGATCGTGTGAACGGGCTCTAAGAATAATATTGATATCGGCATCGTTATCGGACGCATCGTCACATTTTTTTTTTTTTTCTTATTATTAAATAGAGGGGGGTTTTCGGGTATATGTTGACGTAATTAAGTAGGGGGGTCTGACATTTGCTGACATTTGCTGACAAGGTTGAGGGGGGGGAGGGGTCTAAAAAAGACAAAAATGTGCTGACGTAATACTTGAACGCTCCCTAAAGCATGATTTGACATACAGACAACCATAAAAGGATTTGTGAGTTTATTTGTCTTGTATAAATTTTCTATTAACACTTTTACTATTTTTAATCCAATATAAGACTTGCCAGTACCAGGTGGTCCTTGAATCATGGCAAATTATTTTGTTAAAGCCCCTTTTAACGCTTCATAAGTCCATATTTAATGCTATTTCTGATGGCCAATGATTTGATTGAAGAATATCAAATTGAATCCCATTAATGTTGTAAATAGTATCTTTATCTAAATGTTTAAGAAAAGATATATTTCTAATTTCATTAACAATAGAATTTTTCATTGGGAAATTTGTTTTATGCATATCTTGAAATATTTCCATAATATATCTGTCGAGTTCATAAAAAACTGATGGTTCAAATAAGTCAATGTGAGGCCATTCCATTATATACTTCTTTGGAGTTAATAATGTTCACACCAATAACACCAATATTCAATTTTAAAGTATTGGTAATAATTCCTCAGCTAAATGTGATATAATGATCTTTTAAAAGTATTAACAAAGAACCAATTTTAAACTGACTATGATTTGCATAATCTGTGGTCCTAGTACTAACAGAGGTATCAAAATGAAAAAATATAATTTTAGATAATTGTGTACCTACAATTTTAACATTTGCAAAACTCCATATTATCTTATTAATAACTAGGTAATTTTTCATGCGCACTTGTACTAAGTGCTTGTAGTAATTTTAAATTATCTTTTATAATTGAAACGAAATCTTCCCGCATTAAACGGAAAAATGTGTCAAGATAATTTGCACAATTTGTATATGTGATCTACTGGTTATACCTTCTAATGCCGACTACTTTCAAATATAGTTCGTGACCAAAAGTAATGATCAGATCATTTATTATATTAGTATATAAATCCATAGAATTTCTGAAATATATTCAACGTTTAAATTATCAACGATCGTTTATGATGTTGATAGATCAAATGACATATCACATAATATTATGTTCTGTGCCATAGAGTAACTGCAGCATAGACGTTGTAATAGTTTGAATGCTTGCACTTACATTATTAAAAAAAATATATATATATTTAAATATTAGGTAGCTATCTACATTTTATATCAGACGTATACGTATAGGTATATAACCACGAATTAAGGACCTCCTCTGAAATTTGTTCAATATTTGATAAATTTTTTATGTAAACTAATGGCTTTTAGCATCAATATCAATATTTTTAATCATAACCGATCAATTAATGAACCACAACACTTTAAAAAAAAACATATAGGTACGTAAGTAAGTAAGTGAGTACCTACGTAAATGATTATTCAAATACAACAGTAAGACTTGTCAAAATAATCATATAGGTAGGTATGCGTATAAAATACCATGGTAAAACATTGACACAGCTAAAAAAAAGCATTATCAAAGATAATACAATGAAAAATTTTTTTTAAATCATTAACTTTTGAACTTGCTAAAAATAAATAATCATAATTTTATTTAAAAAATGCACCTATACCTAACCTATTAAATATAATTTTTATGACGGTTCTCTGTGACGGGTTTTGTAAGTACAGACAAAAAAAGCTATTTTTATCCATTGTTGATTGAGTTGTCCGTAAATATTTTGAATACTACAGCTTAGAAAACTCCCTGTTTTTGATCGACGTTTTACTTTTTTAATATTTATTCCTATGAAACTAATATAAAACTTTATAGTTTATATAGTTTTATATAATAATTATATACCTATATAAATAGTTTTATTAAATTAAATATCTTAAAATATTAGATATAAAAATTTTTAAAAATTCCATTAGGTAGGTAGAGGTATTTAAGTTAATTTGTTTATAAATTCAAATCTATTATCAAAATCCATAGATCCGATAAATTGTTATATGATAGACAAAACAAATTCAATATGTACCTACTAAAATTATAAAATACATTTTAGACCCCGTCCGAAAAAAAAATCTAAATACAGCCTTGGGTATAATAAACCCATAGTATAGCTAGTCTGTTGATGTCCAGTCAAATTTGACAAAAAAAACAAATGGTAAAAAATTAGAAATAATTCATAAAAGTCAAATTTTGGCACACTTATATAGTTTGTACATTACAAATTAATATGGGTACTAAAAGTGCCAACGCCTATCCCTTTTGTGTAAGTAACCCCTATCCGCCAAAAATGGGATTTTATTTATAGCTTGCTAACCTTTTAAATTATGTCTATAATGTACTAAAACAAAATGAATAGTTATAAAAATGTATCAAAAGAATAAGGTTAATTTATAATATACACTAAGTTCTTCAAAGGATTGTCTTAAATGCAATATTTTTGAAAAAAAAAATTTTTTTTTTTTTTTTCAATATCTATTTAAGAAAAAATATTACACATACACACCAAAATGAACTTTAAACGCGTTAAAGATCTAATAATTTTACATATGATTACTTAAATTTTAATTATTGAGTTCTAATGTTTTTGCATCGGCAGCAGCATTATAATAATTGTACAATTTATGGACTACCTATATTATAAAAATATGAATAAAATATTGAATATCTTTTTTCATCTTTTTTCTATCTATTTTCACAATTTTCTTGTAACGTGTAAAATCTGTTGCACTCAGGTGAAAACTGGGCGAAGCGAGGTTTTAGTTCTTACAAAGATCTGAAAACAGGAAGTTCGATAAATAGTCGTATTTTGTCCACCTATATTCGTCCAAAACACTTTAGGACTATCTTCTAGAAAGTTAAGGTCATTTTCCGCTGTAACATAGGTAGAATATTTTTAAAAGTTAATATTAAATAATAATATTATTTACCAAAAACTTCGGTTTCTTGGATCCCGATAAAGTACATATATCGAGGTTCATGAATTGTACTCAAAATATGTTCCACTCAAATGGAGTTAAACCATATAGGTAATCAAAAAATAAGGTATCGAAATAAACCACTTCGTAAACTTTCGAGTGGAAACTACACCGCGGTGGTTGTCATATATTCCTCTGCCCTCCAAACTGTTCTTGATAATATGATTCCACAGTTTATTCTTTAAAGGATATTAAAAATGATTTAAATATGAGTGATAGAAAAGGTAGTGTAAAAGCGGGAATCTTAATTGACTATTTATTACAAGAACGGTTCATATTAAGAGGACGCTACACTGACGATTTTCAGTGACAAAAACATGTTCACGCAAAACTGTTAAAACAGGTTCTTAAAGTGATTTTAAAATTAAAACACCTATTATCAAACCGATAGAAAACCACATTTTATAGTGAATCTTATTTCAGTTTTTCATATTTTTTATTAGAAAACAAGTTATTGTAGTTTTAAAGTTTTTTTGTTTTACTTTTTTAAACTATAATAAGTTTATAATAATTTTCTATTCAGTACTTTAAAAATCCCAAATGAGGTTCACTCCGAAATTTCGTCTCTTATCAATTTTATAATAGGTGTTTCAACTCTAAAATTACTATAAGAACCTGTTTTAACAGTTTTGCGTAAACAAACATGTTTTTTTGCCGTTGGTATTTATCGTTTATTATTCATCTGTCATGTGCTGCTATCTATATAATTCGACGTTGGGCGTGGCGGCGATCAAAATATCTCCCACTACATCACAAAGTAAATTATGTAAAAAAACAAAACTAACATATCCAATTTACAATAAATCGTATACTTTTATTAGTTCGGCTTTAAAAATGTCATCATCCTTACATTGTTTGGTGCACATTTTTTATATTTAAAATGATTAATTATATAATATATATAATTTTATTTTTACCTTTTATATCATAGGTAGGTACTAAAGACCTACAATAAGGGCTGGCCTGTACTGAAATTGGACCGGACCGGGCCCTTAGAAAAAAAGAAAAGGCTGGACCGGGCTTTTTAAATTTTTACCATTTTTTTCTGAACTGGACCTGAGCTTTTTTTGTACAATTTTTCGTGCCGAGCCAGATTTCAAAAAGATAAGTTAGGGCTGAACCATGCTTTTTAAAGGCCGGGCCTGAACTTTCTTTAAATAATAGCAATAAAAATGTATTTGTTCAGTAAGTATAAGTTAATCAAACTTCACCCCTTAAAAACAAAGAGTATGATGTCATCTTGAATATTTATTTCGGTCTGGGTAAGCTTGTATACATCATCACTCTCTCGACCTAACTATTTAGTTTATGTACTTATTTTGTGGATATATATATATATATATATTATAACCATGAATAATTAAAATTAAGTTATTAAATTGTAATAAATTAATAATTTGATTGGTAACTTTGTAGATGTAAATGAAAATGGGACATAAAGTTGAAAATTATATTGGTAATGGTCTAAATATAGACTTCAAATATTGGAGAGGGGTTTAAACAAATCTAAAATTCAGGATTTATAAAAAAATTAATAATTTTTAATTTATTTGAATGTTGTGTTAGTCATCAATTTGTGGGGGGGGGGGGCTATAAATAATTTTTGAGTGGCTATCGTAAAAAGTATTCAATTATTACGTCAACACATTATTGACAATTTTAGATTTCCCCTTGTCAGAAAATATCAACAAATGAAAGACACCCCCTACACTTAATTACACCAGTATAAGTCAAACAACTTCCTCAATATAATAAAAATAAAATTTGAAAACGATAGTATTTTGAAAAACAAAACTGTGATGAAGAAATGAGATGGCGGTGAATCTGAATACGACAACTTTGATTGTTGATTCATTCCTCTTCGCCCTTGTTAGCAAAATTTCGGTACAAGACTGGTCCTCCTCGTTGATTACATTAATAAGATTTATTTTCATGTATATATGTGTACACATGTGTATATGACACGAATCATGAGTATTACAATTTAGCATTTATAAGGCGACATCAACGTATACATAGCATAGTACTATATAGTAAATATTTGGTGTAAATTTCAAGTTTCTAGCATTTTATATTTCTAATTTCTAATAATAATTAATAATAATTAGTGTTTTTTGGTAGTTA
Source organism: Pemphigus obesinymphae (assembly GCA_025469235.1). Lineage (NCBI taxonomy): Eukaryota > Metazoa > Arthropoda > Insecta > Hemiptera > Aphididae > Pemphigus > Pemphigus obesinymphae. Next base: position 6,019 of record JAIPRL010001960.1, read on the forward strand.
TAAATATTATATATCACTTATATAGTCCGTAACCATGACTAGTTTATTTGTTATTTTCTAATTTATAACAACTTTTCATGTGTATTATATACCTACTATATTATATTATGTTATAATATAATATATATTTCACTTATAAAAGATATTTTTTCGTTATGCTTTTGAAAACTACTTAGAAAATAAAATAAAAAAGATCTCTATAAAATATCAACTAAAACGAATTTCCTATCAAAAATCTCTATGCCAGAAAACTAGTTTATTCTTTTTGTCCAAAACATTTTAGAAATACATAAACATTAAAAAAATATATACATAATTATAAAACTAATATATAGAGTTAGGCCGGTTCCGATTCTCAGTTCTTCGGTTCTATCGATTCTTTGAGAACCAAAGGAACCGATCATTTTCGATTCTGGTTGACTCGATTCTCGAATTTATCGATACTGGTTCTTGTTTTTTTTTGTTTGTGGTCACACTAGTTTGGATCATTTATTTCTTTTAGTTAATATCAGTTTTTATTAAAGGACGATTTAATTATGTGATAACTAATAATAAATGAGTGTTTAATTTTAATTTTTGATTATAATATTAATCGATTTAAAATTAGTAAAATAAATGACAAGAAAAATCAAAGTGATGTATGGGAACACAATGTTATTAATGCGAATAACGAATATTTTGCCAATATTGTAATATCAAAATATCGAGAGGAAAATCATGGTCTACTTCAAATTTAAAAAAAAAACATTTATTACAATACTCTATTTAAATTTTTCAACCTCAAAAGGATAATTTAAATACCAAAAATGGTTAACACTTAACACATTGAAGTTTTATTACGAATAAACTAGTGTATTTAAAAAATGACATTTTAATGCTTAACAAACTATTAATAAGAATATAATGTGATTAATGTAAGACATAAAAAAATGTAGAAAACATCACAGTGCAGGTGTGACCAACTAAAAAACAAAACACAAGTGTTTACCTTACTTAAAACATAACTTATAACTAAGTTATAAGATTACCAGATTGTCAACTGGTAAATCAACCAGTTTCACAAACTGGTAATTAACATAACAATAATACTTAACATTAAAATATCCCCGATTAGAACAAAATCTACAGTTTTTATCAAGCTCATACAACCAAGTAAAATTAAAGACCAACTAACAATTACAGATTTCATAAACAAGAATAAAACATTTGAAAATGATGATCCAAAAATCAAAATAATTTGTGAGCTCAAATGATGGACCCAGATACCGGTATTTTTAAGTTTTTTGGGGAAGTAATACTGAATATCCAAGTCTTAAAAATGTATCTATTAAATATTTTTGTGCGCCACCAGGAACCATTTTTTCTGAAAGACTTTTTTCAATATCAGGGTTAATTGTTCATAAAAATAGAAATAGACTTAATCCAACCAAGGTAAGGATGTTGGTGTTTCTGAAAAAAATAAAAAATAAAAATGTGTAGGTATAGTATATAAAATAAATATTAATTATTATATTATAATAACAATCTTAATATTATAATAAATAAACTAATGAACAGTCGGTAATTGCTAATTTTGTTGATTTTTATTTTTGTTCCTATTCTAAATATATCCCATAATATATATAAGTATTTTTTTTCTTTATTTTATTGATTTACATATTCACATTATTAACTAAAAGAACTGGTATCGAGAACCCAAAGAAGAATTTTTGGAACCCGATAAGAACCGGTACCTACCGATTATTTTTCAAGAACCACCCATCACTATTTTTCGACCATTACTACTAATCGCTACGCTCAGAATCCGATAGTAGGTACGGTGCAGGTGCGTATCCTTTTTATACTGTTGTGTAATCATAATATTTCTTAATACGCGAAACTGTATTAAAACGGGTTCATAAAATAATTTTAGAGTTTAAGTACCTATTATAAAACTGATAAAGGACATTATTTCGGAATGAATTTTGTTCAAAGTTTTCTTTTTAATTCACTAATAAGAAATTATTATGCTTCAAAAAAGGTAAAAAAATGTACTTTATAAAACTTCAATAACATTCAAACCCGAAACGAGGTTCACTCAAAACTATTGGCATCTATCGATTTTATAATATTTCTAATAGTTTAGACACCTTATATCCTTATGTCCCCATTCGTCCGTCAGTCTGTAATTACTAGTACCTACGTAGAATGAATTTGTTGATTTGGTTACCAGGGTATTTGGTTATTCATTTTGTTAATTTTAGGCGCAGTCTATAATCTATATACCTATATAAGTATAATAGGTCAAAAAAATGAATTTTTTATGGAATTATAGTTTATATTTTATTGTCTCTCAGTTTAGAAACCGAGAATTTATAACTCTCTCAAAACTTCCAAACTTGTTTAACTCTAAAATCATTTTTAGAATCTGTTTAAAAAGTTTTTGCGTAAACATGTTTTTACCACTGAAAATCGCCGGTTATTAATGGGATTTAAAAATGGTTATCTCTTCACAAAATTGAAATTTTTAAAAAAGGCTCTTCTACATATCTTCTTCTTATCTTGTCTATAAATTTGGTAATAGGTCAAATTACTCTAATATTAGCAATTACAAAGTTGTGATAAAAATTCCAAATGTGAATTTCCTAAATTTTCTATTGGTTAGACGGAGACAACAAATGCAGGTATCACATCCTCTTACCCATAACAGTAACCTCTGCAACAGAATTATTATATTTCTCATGAATGAGTAATGACTATTAGGGTGCAGCATTGATGTAATTAGGAATTTGTCAAGGGGAGGAAAATGAGAATTATTTCCTAACATTGCAATGGATGGCTCAAATTAAATTCATCCCATTTTCAAAACGTCCAGTATAGGCAATTTGAAACCCAGAAATATTATTCTGTGAATAATGCGTCTAGCAAAACTCATCTTTCCCCATTTATGTGTAAATTATTTTAATTTGGATATTTTTAATTATAAATTCATCTTATATATATATTAATATATTTATTCTTTTTATTATTATTATTATTATTATTATTATTATTGTTTTTGTTTTTTTCTGTTATCTTTCAATTCTAAAAAATTTTCAAAAATAAACTTTTTTGCACATTTTAAATTCTGTGCCGAGCGAGGAAGCTAATTTTACAATTGTATTTATTTTTTTCAAAAAAATTCTATAAGCATCTTTTTGATCAGAAAAAGTCGAGTAGGAGTTTTGGAGTTTTAGAATTTATGTGTTAAGTTAATGATAGAAAATTGGTTCTAGTTGGTACTTTTGAGAGGTGATTCTTTATTTTATAATGATATAAAAGTAATTTTACAGACTACCTTACTATTCTTTAAATCACTCTGCGAATCCACTTATTATTAATATACCTATATTTTTTTAATATTTTAATATTAATATTATAAATATGTCTATACAATATATATGCATGAGCACGATCCATTAAATTTAATTCTATAATATACTTTAAGGAAATATGCAGTTTTGAATATTAGACTACAAAACCATCAATGGTCGAAGTATAGCCATTTTTACCCCTCTCCCTCCACTTATTTGTATGAAAACATGTATATACTTTTAAAACTATAATAATTGCCTATATATTAATTTATAAACAGTTTATTTATTTAAATTTTAATTACATACAGATTTTAATTACATACAGATACAAGATGAGTAAATTTAAGTATCCAGACTAGGAGGAATTATAATGCAAAACATTTCAAATATTATAAGGAAAATATGATAAATGTATAGTTTGAATTACTAAAGAAAAATCCAATTCCGGAATAAAATTTTAATGAAAACTGTTATTATCAACAGTAATACTCATGTTATATTATATATTATATAGGTATGTTCTATGATTCTATACACCGAAGCTTCGCTCAGAATCATTTTATTAAAATAATATATTTATCATTACTTTCAAATAAAATATATCTACCATCTGCATTCTATTCCTATACCTAACGAGCGAAGCATTTCTACCCCCCCCTCCTCTACTGATCGACTTTTTTAAGATTTACTTATAATTTTTTTAATTTTTTAGATTCTGAGCGAAGCGAGGAATGTATTAGTATTACAATGATGTTTTTTTTTTTTATAATTGTAATCAAAAGTTCTATAAGAAAAAATGCTCCAATCATTACATATAGCAATATTTTCTGGTAGCAAATTGCATCTAGTTGATACTTTAAAGAGGTCATTTTTTTATTTTTTCGATAAACGCGTAAAAAAAAAAAATATATCAAAAAATTAACATATAAAAATTGGAAAACACGATTGTGGTAAAATTCTTTATAATTCCGAAAATATTGATGCTAAAGGCATAAAATTTTCACAAACGTATACCTATACATAAATTATATTAATACAAACAATTTTCGAAAATTTTTACTTATTTTTAGGCTATTTATAGCAATATGCATATTATTTGAGACATTTAATTCATTATAGATATAACTTTTCTACTTTACAGGAGAATTCAATTTTTTTTTATGTTTTACAGCAATGTTTTACATAGATAGTCTAGTAGAAGCTGACTGTGTTGTCAGGCGCGTAGGTCTGCGGTTCAAATCCCATTGCTTCCGAATAATTTTTTGCTTTTTTTTTCAACTTTTTTTTATCAAAAGCTTCAGTTATTTTTCAAAACAACAAAAGTAGGTACATCAAAAACCGTTGCAACTACCTCTATAATATAGCCTACGGCCGCAGTATATATATATATATATAAGTATAGATATTTACTCGTACGGTTGTGGATTTAGGACATCGCACTGGCGCACTAGCGTCCAAACCCGACTTGCGCCCTTCGGCGACCCACTGCAGCGTTCCGACAAACTACCACTACGTTCAATACACCTATACATACAAATATTTATACGTTATATAATACATATTGTGCGATATATATCAGCTTATCCGCATAAGCGCTCCAATTTTTCTCCGATTAATTTCGCAAAATAACCAAAAAAAAAAACGAATGGATCGATCGATCGAGTTTCACATATCGCGACAAAAACTCGAAAATTTACTCGTATAATAATTATAATAATAATAATACTCGTTCGGTATAATATCGGTAACTATATTACTACACGGAACACGGGGAATCGATAAACGGTGAGCGCGTTTGCATTTTGCACGTTGAATGTCGTCAAGACGTATATCGTATTATGAGTTTTTTTTTGTACGGGACCCATACAATATATTAAATTAAATAAAATAATACCTGTATGATACCGATCACAGACGATGAATATAATGACGGCAGTGCACGCCGGAAGTAAACAAGAGGCGACTGCTGCTGTTGCTGCTGTTGCTGCTGCTGCTGCTGGGTCGGCCGCGCTTTTTTGAGCGGCCGAGTTACAGACGCACGTCCGGCGTCGTAGAATATGACGGTCCAGGTGGCCGTGCCCGGAAGGAGAATCGACCAACCAGTGGGAATCGATTTGGTCGTATCATACTACACGGTACGGACGATTTAATTTATCAAATTCTACTTTGCCCAGAGGTGTATTATTATTTTATTTTATTTTTATTTTATATATATATATAATAAACGCCAGACGGCTTTTTACATTATTAAGTGTAATGGAGAGAAAAAAAAAACAATATATATATATATATATCAAATACTTAAAAAATGGTAAATGAAATAAGTGGCATTATCATAGAAACACACAGCGTTTTTTTTTTTTTTTTTTGGGGAAATGTGAGGGTGCTTCATTAGCAATACGCATAAGACGGATTAATGGGGAGTTAGACTGGTAGTTTGAATTGGAAAAAGGAATGTGGAAATTAGTAC
>JAIPRL010001960.1:11923-69326 GCA_025469235.1 Pemphigus obesinymphae
ATTTTTTATTTCTAAATCAAATACTACACAAAAAAATAAAAATGATGGTAGTATTAAAAATTATTTCTGACTATTGCTTCTACATAAAATCATCAGTTTCGTTTTACGTGTGACGTCACTGGTGCGCCACCGCCACTAGCCGCCGCGCTTGTACTGTTATAATTACGTATAATATGTATTCTACGCAATGCTACATAAAACATAAAAATATATTTGAAAGAATATTTATTCCAAAAAAATTAAACAAATAATACATTTAGTATTTTACAGTTATATAAATTATTATAATACCTTTACACAAGAAAGAAGGTACCTTATTTTTTATTAGAAAATCTTGAATATTTTGTTTTAATTAAATCTTCAAAATTCGGTTTTGGTTGATGCGCTATTGTTTGCGGTATTGGTAAAATATTAACTTCTGATATTGTTGGTATGTTATTTCTTTTATTTTTTTTTTCCATTTCAACCATAATTTATTGTATACCGCCACTCGTCGTTACTCGTTTCATATTTTGTTTTTAAAACATATCGTCCAGCAGGTTTTGAATATACCATTTTTTCACCTAACTCCTTTTTATTTATATTATGATTATGGTCTAAAATGGCAATCATACTTCTCATGTGCATACCTTTATAGTTTAAATGGATTCTTTTTGGCATATATTTTAATCGTAAGTTATGGTATGACTAACCGCCCATTGTGCACGAAGTTCTTTGCATGTTCCAAATCCTTCAGTAAGTCTTTTGACATAATGATTTTTTTTAAAGCATAATAGGACTCGCTTTCTGGATTTCCGTGGCGTATTTACGGAGGGGGGGATTTGGGGGATAGATCCCCCCCTTGCACTTCGACTTTTAATTTTTTTTATGGAAATATATAGTGAAATGAAAAAATATATGCCTAAGGGGGGATAATATATATTTCTATAAAAATAAAAATAAAAATCATAAAATGATATAATTCATAATACCTCTGTTACTATAGATAATAAAGAAATGGATTTCCATTCAATCGATTTATTTATAGAATATAGATAACAGCACGCCCGCACCGTATTCGTGAACCGCATGATCACCTCGGTCACCTTATGATTAATTATTTTATCCCCCCCCCCATAAATAATATCTAAATACGCCGCTGTTTTTTAAATAACATTATACTAAACTTCACTCACGTCTTTCAAATGCAATTATTTATTTAAACTGAATTAAATATAGGTAATTATTTATAAATGAAAAAATTTAATAGATACATAAAATTAAGTACGGAAAAAATGTCCGATAAAATTACCGATGATTGTCGACCGACCGACCAGTATTTACGAAGGGGTAATGTATTTTCATGTTTTTTACCCATTGACATTTTTCATATACTATCTGATATGTGTCATATTTTACGTGTCATTTTACCAGAGTCCAAGTTAAAATTATCTCTTTAAAGTACTAACTATAGCAGTTTACCCGAAAACTCTTATTATACCAAAAAATACTATACTCCTTCTAAACCCAAAAAAGTGTATAAGTACATACAAAATAAATAGTAAATTGTTTTTATTTATAAAATAACGCACCTATATATAAACCTATAAATCTACCTACTGCAGATATTATAAGTATGACTTATATTTATATTACCTATATAAAAGTGAGACTTTTTTAATTTAAAACAATACATATATATAATATACTATAATAATAATATACTCATATAATACTAATTAATAATACGTAATAATTTAAAACAAATTAAGATAAACAAAAATTTTAAATTTAAAAAAAAAACCTATACCTACCTATACAGTGGTGAGTACAGCGAGTTTTCATTTCGTTTCCATTATTTAATGGACTTAATCCCTAATGGACTTAAATTAATGGATTTAATCCTAACCGCGGAATTGGACTTTTGAGTATTATATTTTTATAATTATATTTAAATACATTATGGTTTATAGCGAAATAAAAATATATTTTAATTTAATTCGAACTTCATGAGAATTCAAAATCAAATTTCTTAACCTATATGAACGCCGTTCACGTTCACGTACTATTTGACAGAAACGAGTGTCGTTCACAAAATATGGACGAACGTATACAGTGGCGTAGCCAGAGGGATTTCGGGTGTTAACCCCCCCTCCCCCAATTGCATTTTTCATGAGTTTTAATCTAATAAATGTATTATAATTTATACATTTTTATTCTAATTTTCAATTTTTTTGTATATACCTATACCACTGAACCTGGTTCTTAAATGGTCCATAAGAGTATGAATATTGAACAACAAAATTAGCAAAAAAAATGTTAAAACTTACAGTTTAATTTATATACTTAACCCCCATTCCATAATCCTGGTACGCTACTCTGAGTACATGCACGTCGTTCTGTCCAAACACTGGTTAATAATAAATAGGTACTTAAGTAAGTATATAGATTATATTCCTTCCGTGTATAATATTATAAAGTACTTAATAGGTATACACTAAATGTATGTGTTTAGCTTTAGAAAAAACATAAAACAAGTACATTTGGATTTCTAGATAATTAGGTGAAACATAAGTATATTGTCCTATGAAAATAATTACATAATATGGACAATATAATATGGTCACCATAAATACATAAAGTATCTATAAAGGTAAGATATATAGTACTCGAATTAGGGGGGGGGAGTGCAGGAAGAAGGAGTTCCTCTACTTTTTTTTTTAAATTTTGAGATCACGCCCTTACTAATTACTTTTAACCTGGATCATTATCCTCATCGTTTTATCTTTCCCAATTTTCCCATTATTTCCTTTCGAATTCTGATGAAAGTATAATCATTTATACCTACTTCTTTCATTTTGTTTATTTTTTATTAAATCATCGTTTATATAAATTAATTAAATAAACATATTTATAAATATGTACTCATTTATACGAATATACAAGTATCTCTCTTTTTTTTGTAAACACAGCAATACAATTGTTTTAAATCTGAATGCGTCTACGAATATTATTTTACCTTCGAGCGGGCGCGCTATTATTTGTAACACTAGTAGTCGCACGTTGTAAGCTTTACGACAGACCTAGCTAATACGTTGTTATAATCGTTCTACAGTTAGTAATAAAATAAAATAAATTGCAATACCCTCATAGCATTTTTTCATTACATAAAATAATAAAAATAATTATTAACTATTTTAATTATTTATTAAAAAAAATCAGTTCCTCATATTTTATCAAAATCAAATGATGGACTCAGATATAAATTGAAATTTAAAAAATTATACATGTTTTACTTTAAATTTCACAAAATAATAATAATAAAAATAATATTTTATTCATAAATGTCATTGTTATCGTTACACGTATAGTATTTACGTCTTTACGCGTACCTAGTCTAATCGTTGATTAAAAAAAAAAAAATGTGAACCGAAATAAAGTGAAATGAAATAAAGAGAACTGAAATACTCCAAGATTAGTCTAAAACGTAGATAATAACATTTATGAGGAATATCCATGATTACCGATAAAATAAAATAGATTAATAGATATAAGAAAAATGGATATATTACTTACAACAGCGCGCCCGCTCGAAGGTTATTTAGGTCACGTACGTAATGATTATATACTTTTTAGAAATAGAGAAACTTGGAAGTTGTGTATAAACTTTGGAATCAGAGAACATTGATATTATTATAATTTACAATATACGAAATATCGTGCACACCTATTACCATTCTGTAATCTGTACCTATATATGTATACATTATCAGTATATAATCAGGGGCGTACCAAGTGAGGGGAGAGTAGCGGAGTTTGATGCGTAAATGTTTTGGCTGACGTACATTTTGAAAGTCTATAATACACATAAAGACGTATTAGTCGATGGCCTTTTTTCCCCTTTTTTTTTTTTTTTTTTTTGCGTAATATTTTACTTTTACCTGGGCTTCAGAATTTCTAGTTTCACCTATATACGTATAATATATCATAAGTATTACATTTTAATAGTAATATTTTACATTATTATGTATATCACTACGTCCGTATTTTGTTGATTTTGAGTCTTTATCATATTATGCAGTAGGGCAGAGGTGGCCACAACTTTAATACATTTGTGATCGCTCTCCGAGGGAAGTTTGCCCAGGTCGTCGAGATCGACAAAAAAAAAAAAAAAAAAAAAGGTTGTCAATAAACAAAAATACATTTTATGTACATACGTGTTACACTTTTTTTTTTCATTACTTTTATTTATAATATAAATAAGTATTGTTTAATTTCCAAGTTTTGCACAACACGCGTATTTTACCTAATATATTTGATTACAAATTATTACTTTTGTATTAGGTAGGTACCTACTTTATATTACCAATACTTTTAACTTATTATTATTATGTTTATTTAATTATTCAACGAGATGTTTGTGCTTGCATTTTTATTTGCCAATTTCACTAAATCTGGGGTGTATGATGACAAAGCTAATCTCAAGCTATCTTCAGAATGCGCATCAGTCAAACGTGATCGGTATTTACTTTTGGTTTGAAGTAAATACGAAAATGCCGATTAACATAGGTAGATAACCTATGTCGATCCATCGTATTAAATTGGGAAATTCTTCCCTGCTTACCATGTGCTAAAAGTCATTTTCTGACGATCTAGCTAACTGAAAATTATATTTATTGTTACCTACTGTCATTACCTCATTGCATACTGGTTCGATTTATCAATTTATCCGAACGCGATAAAGGCCGTTAATAGAAATTAATACGGGATATCCATCAGATTACGTAGTAGGTACGTTCAATGAACCTTTACGTAGGTAGGTACTCGATATCAGTGTATATTGTGTATAATCTCGTTTTTCATAGTTATTTATTGCCTTTTTTTATATCTAATTTTTATATTCGTAGGTTAAACAAAGATACACAAATTTTCAAAAAAAAAAAATATATATATTTTATTTGTTTTCTGAAAAAAATCCAAAACTTCAAGAAAATGCGAAAGGGAGTCACCCTTGCAGTGGGGTATTTACGATTTTCGTCTGGGTAGGGGGGTTGATATCAGAAAAAAAAATCGGCTCATCAGTTGAACTCTGCCCCCCCCCCCCCCGAATCACCTTATTAGTTATATTACATTTATGTGACATTAATATAATACATTAATATTTAGCATTACCAAACCATTTATAGATAAGGTCTATAAAATATGATCATATAGGAACGTTTATTTACATTTATAATCATAAAAAATACAATACACGATTTACTCTGATAACACGCTGATTACAAATACGGTTCGGTACATTTTTTAAGGAATTTTCATTGAGCGAAAATCAAAAATGTATCAAAATATACCTATATAATCATCAGATGGGGATTTTATGCTTGTCCTTTATTATTTTTAATAAAATTATATAATGGAAATACTATGGAAGAGCAGTGATATAGTGTTTGGTAGGTATACACTACCAATTTTTTAATATATGCGTGGACCCAAAACAAATTCGTACTTCTAGTTTTGAACTAAGCTGCTAAATAAAAAAACAAATATATTTAATCAAATTAATTTTGAAAATTTGAAAATGTTTACACAGTAAAAATAGAATAAAATATCCTTTTTAGCACAATCAAAACATGTTTTTGCTATTTGATTATTTGATGCATTATATTATTACTGTATAATTAATATATACCTAATATAATATTGTATATTAAACAGTGGCAGCTTTGAAAATGGGAGGGCGTTTAAAAATTATTTATGTTTGAAAAGCATAGAATACAATAATAATTATATACCAATTTAAAAGGTATTTATTAAGAGGATACTATACACCCATTTTACGGTATTAAAATACGTTCACGCACTACAACTTTCTCTCTTAGTAATCGCAGAGTTAAAATGTATACAAAATATTAAAGATGAGAATATTTACTATGCCGTAATGTGGAATATTTTTAGTTAAAATTAAAATTGAAATAGATTTTTTTTATAAAAAAAAAAGGCTCTGGGGGGGGGGCGATCACCAGATCACCCCCCCTTAAATATGCCACTTTATCAGGTGTATTATCTCAAATTGTCGACTAACGAATTTGTTAATATTAATAGTAATTTACAAATAAAATAAAAATCTGTCATATACCTTACTCCATTATATTCGAAAGCACTAAATAAAAAAAAACCGAGGGGGCCAACTCGAGGCCACTGACTTTTCTTAGAGAGCCAACCTCCTCCTCCCATGAATTACATACGTACATTGGATATAGTAGTGAATCAATACACATATTATTACAATAATTATTACTGTTTTGTACTTCTGTGTCATCAAGGTCAGCGATGCGACTGTGCAAGATGAGTGGGGAAAATAACAAAATATATCCAAATGTTATTATATATGAACTTAATAAATATTCATTCGAGTTATAAACAAGATTATACCTGCCTATTCACTATTGCCTAAATAGAGGAAAATTATTTTAAAATATGAATTTCTGGTATTATATTTTTTATTGTTCTATAACTATTAGTTACATTCATATTTCTCATGTAGTTAGGTAGTTAAACTATTTAGTATTTACTAGGTAGATACGAAAAAAAAAAAAAATTCTTTGGAATGCCGGTCAAATTTTTATTCTATTTAGTCTAAAAATAAACCCTATTGAATTTCAGGTCAATCAAATAATATTAACATGTCGAGCTCTTGAGTCCAAAGTTTTGAACTTTTGAAAAATATTTTAAAAATAATAAGTTTTTGTCAGTTACTGCTTAAACATTTATCTATATTGAAAAAGTTGTATATCAAAGATTTTCTACATATTTATTTCTATTAAAAGAGTTTTATACATATTTTGTTTATCACATTTAGTTTCAAAGTCGTCTATTTTTAAAAATTTCGAAAAATATATTTAATTTTTCCAAAAAATCGTATTTTTGAAAACGTATTATTTTTGTAATATGCATATTTCAACTCTTAAAACCATAGTATAGATAGATTTTATTAATCATACTTATTTTTTATGCTATACCTAAGAAACTGAAAAGCTGGTATAGGTACTTACCTAAACATTTTTTTAATTATCAGCGTGAAGCTTAAAATTTATATATACATATATATATAATTACGTGTTATTTGTGCATTTAAAGTTGAGTAATTATAATTTAATGTAAATGTCGGCGGATATTTGTATAATAAAATAATACTAATTATTTCTCATGATATATTATTTACTATTATTATATAATTAGCTTTCCGGTATAATTATTTTTTCTGACTGTACTAATGTATTTATTATCTTGAATGGAATCGTCGTAGATGTACGAATGTACGATAAACTTATCGAATTAGGTCGAACAGTTCGAAGTTCAAAAAATCTAAACGAACTTTGTTATAGAGTTCAACTTGGGTGAACTATTTTTTAGATATGAATTCGAGTTAGGTCAACTATAAGAGATAACCTATTTTTTTTTATTATCTACTATTTACGATTTTAAGGAAGTACAATAAGTACATATTATATTTATATAATATATTATTTGATGATTATTAGTTGATGACTTTTTTTTTTCTTTTTGCTTTTACTTATTTATAAAGTTCGGTTTTGGGTTCGAAGTCAACATTAAACCAAAAATTCGATTCGACACCTACATTTTTATTTCGGCCTACCTCTAGACACTATAAAATAAAATTGTCAATATTAATAAGAAAGTTATTACCTACATGTACCTACCTGGTACACATTATATTATACTTTGAAAATGGATATATCACAACAAAATATTTGCATCAATTGTGTTTTGAAATCATTTTTAACCATCTACATACGTATAATCTTATTATAATCAAATATTATACATTTTATAATACGAATTTGAAATAATAATTCATGAAGTTAACGGAAATTTAAACGTTTTGGGTAGATTTTATTCTAAATATAAAAAGTAATAAGTAATGTTTTATTCTTGGGGAATATAGGACATTCTCCCCCCACGGACATTCTTCCCCCGTTCGTCCCCGGTGCTGTAGGACATTCTCCCCCCCGTTTTTTTTCTACCTAGGACATTCTCCCCCGAAAAATGTATTTTTATATAATCAAATAAAAACAACAGTTATTATATTAGGTATATCATTATAAATATATATTATATACAATTTAAGTATATTTCTACTTTACCAGAAAATTCGATTTTTGGAATTTTTTTTATTTTCGAGGTTATGTAGTTTTTGGCGCTGAAAACGTTGGTGCAATCAGAATTTGGCAGTCGGACTTAAAGTTTAGAAGTTGTAACAATTTAAAGTTAGATGATTTTATATACCCAGTCAATTTTACCTGTCGTACCTATACCTACGTCCTGTAGTTTAATGGCGAAATACGGCGACGGCCGGCAAAATTCAAAGTACGCGGACCCCGGCTCGAAGGTGCCTTTTTGTTTTGCATTTTTAATTAACTAATTTTATTTTTTACCAAAGTCACCACTCATAATTGTTGTTTTTATTTGATTATATAAAAATAAATTTTTCGAGGGAAGAATATCCTAGGTAAAAAATAAAACGGGGGGAGAATGTCCTACCGCGCCGGGGACGAACGCGGGAAGAATGTCCGGATACCATTCTTGAGTATACCTACACGTATAATACCTATTCATATCATATATTATACACATATCTATAGCAATAATTTCTAAAAAAAAAAAAAAAATACGCATTATGTCGAGCATTATAGAAAAAATAAAGAATCAAACGTTTTAAACTGTCAAATATTTTCACATCCTGGCTACAAGACATTAGGTAATCAAAAATCAGGTGTCCATCTTTCCGGTCTTCAAAGGAATACCGTACTATTATTTATATTATATGGTCATAAAAAAAGGGCATTAGGTGCCGCCAATATAGTTGTAAATGCATAGTGCCTTACAGAGTATAATAATATAAAATAATAATATAAAAGCATATATATACCTACCCACTCGGGTCGAACTGCGTATGTGTACGCATATACCTATTGACTATTGTTTGCATTCGGGTCGTTATTTTTCGATAAAACGTTTTCCGGTTTAGATTTCGAAAAGTAAAATGACCGTTATAATTTTTTCTTTTCCGAAGAATTTTTATAGTACTTGGGAGTTCAGACTTGTCGTTGAATGTGTAAAAAGAATCCCGATAATAAGGTAAAAGATAAAAATATAATATTAAAACGAGACAATACCTATTCAATATAATATATTTAAAAAAAATGTATTTTCACACGATATAATATAATTATTGTATTTTCACGTTCTGCTCCTATTCATTGGCCACCTACAGTGGTGGATTTGAGGATTTGAAGGGGGGGGGCGATAGGGCGATCGCCCCCCTCCCTTGGGCCGCGCTTTTTTGTATTACCTACTGCAATTACAAAATGTCACCAAAAATTTGGAAAAAATACATCAATGCCATTTGTTAGATAAAGACGGTAATATTATACTTAATCTACAAATATAATAAAACTTCAATGAATGTTTTCCCCCCATGACCGGCGTGACCGTCCGTATTTACGGGCGTTTAATCTACGACCGTTTTTACGTACAGTTTTCCCGATCCGAACGGACGAAAACACAAAATTAGCGCGGGTTGTGGTCGGTCTTCGCTGAGCCGCCGCCGTCGTATTTTCTCACCAAAGTTATCTTATCTTATTATGTTATCTTATCTTTTCTTATCTTCGTATACTAGCATCGACCTCGAACTAAAATAATATTCTGTGCTTCCTGTATCCCGGTTCGCTATTTTAATTGATAGATATTCTGCGCCTCTGTGGTATTATCAAAGTTGTAAATTTATTTATTTTTGATATTTATTATAAGTATCACTCATATTTCGTATATATTGCGAAATAAGCAAATTTGTTATTTTAAAATGAAACGTAAAGAAATAACTGGACCTTTAGATTAGTTTCGTCTTTTAGTATGACATTTTGAATTTACCAATGATGTACAAATTTAGTATATTATGGTCAACCAATATTTTCTAAACTAAAATGTTTAATTATACATTTAAATAAATATATATAATACAAGAGGTAAATTAAAGTGTTGAATTAAACACTTTTTTTTAAAATTATTTATTATATTTTGTTAGTTTGGATATTGTACATTTTACAAAACGATGTGCAGGTACAATCTTGACATGACATTTATAGTTTATATATATATATATATATATATAATTTAATTATATTTGTAGAATGCATACTAAATTATAATTAATTATCGGTAGATTAAAAGATAGCCTACATTTAGGTATCTTTGTAGCCAGTGGTGCGGAAATATATTTTGTCAACCGATTCAACTATTCAAAATAATATACCCAATGACCTCAAAGAAATATATCCTAAAACTTCACTTAAAAAAAAAAACAAATAAAAAATAAGCAAAAAAAAGTTCTTTCGTAAAATTGCAAAAGTATGCGAACCGCCGACCCATTTACCTCTAAATTTCACTATATATATATTTAAATATAGTTTAGAAAAATTAGAAAAATATAAGTGAAATTAATACTGTTACTCTTTTAAAATACTTAAATTAAGTTTTTAAAAATTCGCCCCCCCCCTTAGATGACCTCTAGATCCGCCACTGGATGCCTATTTATATTTTTAATTGTATTAGCACCTATCTAAGTACTTGTACATTATCTTATCGTTGTACCTTTTCTCGAGATAACTTCAGAAACTTAAGTTACTGTCTAATTTCAAAAAATGTACCTATGAAAATATATAGTATCAAAATGTAGTTTCCCCGTGTAAACAGTCTAGATTAGAGTTCTGACTTGTTTTGTGACTCGTGACTTATTAATGCAGAAGACTTATAGCAATTTGCATATTTCAGTTCATTTTAATCTTAAGACTTATGGTACGTATCAATTATTTCATATTTTTTGTACTTTTACATTTTTTAGGTCAGGTGGGGTAAATGTGAGTAGGTATGATTGTAAACTATAGACTGCAATTAATTAATTAAATATATTAATATTGAATAATATTTAAAAAATGTTGTTGTTTTAAAACTGTAATATGTTAGAAACTAAGATTTTACAAGGGGCGGCATATTTTTTAAGTAAAATTTATGTATTTTTTTGCTTATTAATTTTTTAAAGACGTATTTCATAGTATATACCTAGATACGTCTACGAAAAAAATATGATGACTTCTTTTTTCCATATTTACGTAATCTTGCCGACTCGTACAAAATCTCTAACGCCCGGTCCTGGGTAGGCGTATAAACTGTTTTAGACATCTTATTTACAAGTATTGTTTTAAAATGCCGTTTTTAATTTTTTTTTTCCTCGACCATATATGCTTACGTTTTTTAAATTTATAATTAAGTAATAATAAAACGTTTATAAATTGCAATATTTTTCATTTAATAATATATTATCGTAATGAATACATTTGTAGAAACGTATATAGTTTAAAAGTCCTTTATTGCACGTACGAGTGTTATAGGTACTCGTTAAATACTAGGTATAGTATATATATAAACACACATATATATATATATACATTTATATATATATATAAAATTATACCCGTAGGGATTTGTTCAAATGAAAGAGAAAAAATATGACAAGGGGACGAATTTGCAAAACAAAGCATCACGTACTATATACCGTATAGCGTGAGTATAACGAGGAATATAATATTCCCAGAGAGCAATAGGGGAAATGGGTCGTACATATATACACAGTACATTTCAGCACTTATATTCACCCTCCGCAAATAAGTTTATAACATATTATACATATATATTTATAGGTACCTATACCTATGGTTTTCCCGGTAACGAAGGTGTAAAAAATATATAAATAAATAAACTTCCATTGTGGCATTCCAAGTTTATAAGTTCGTAAGTTAAAAAGTTCGATTTAATGGGTTTATATATAGGTACATCGATAGGAATCGATGACTAAAGGACAAAGTTTATAATAATAACAAACAAAAGCAACCGACTATTTTGATTGTTTAAAACGGGTTGCTATTTTTCGGTTTGTTTAAAACCGTTGTTCGCATAAACGTACCAGCCATTCTGTATAATATTAATCTCGTGTAACGAAATATAATTATTACCTACCTACTTCGAGAAATATTATGTTCGATGTATTGCTCGATTAGCAGATCCCGGGTGCAGTTGAGTCATGGGGCCATGTTTATTTTTTTATGCGCATATGATATGCACCCCATTTAACGGTTTGGATAAATCGTCAAGTAGATAATATTGTATAAAGTGTTATTGAAATGGAAAAAAAAAAAAATTGAAAATATACGAGTACAATTTAAAGTTCTGAATACAATACCTACATATAGTAATATGTATTGTGTATTTTCGTTATAAAAATACAAACAATTTGTACTTTGGTGGTTATTTTCAGTCGTATATTACATTTGTCTATAATCGTGGGTACCTATTTAAAAAGACAATATATACTTAAAAGTCGAACATAATAGGTATAATATACAGATACGAAGGCAAAACACTGCAAATAAACCGAAACATTTTCACCGTTGTAATCTGAATTTTTCCCTAAATTATTTAAAACAAAAAAAAAAAAATAAAAATATATCGTCAGTCTAATATTTAGCTATTTGAAAACATAAACATGTTTAAACCCGTCAACCAACTATAAAAATATCTGTTTATATTGTTTATATTCGGAACGTGCTATAATGTAGGTACACATATAGGTTGTATACATAAACGTTTTTGATAAACGCTCAGGTGGGAGACATTTTTTTTTTTTCATTTATATTTTATACGTACACTTTACATTTAGGTTTCTAAATATAAGTTTAGACACCTTAAATCCCGGTTCAGGACCGTCCAGGATAGGGGGGACAGGTTTCTTCAGCAGTCGTAAAATTAAGATCAGTCGGTTAATAATAGAAAAAGTCGATGGCCTTTTTTTTTTTTTTTTTTGCTTACTCACTTAATGAAGTATTTTGGAATTTTGTCGGGAAATTATAAATTATTATTAGGATTTTGGTCGTCAGCAAAATGGGAAAAAAGTTGATTAGGTATGTACTTACCGTGTTTTTATGTTTTGAAGATAAGTATTATATTATTTTTTTCACATTTTCACTCCCCCCCCCATTCCACCAAAAAAAAATACAAATCTTACTTCGGGACGGCCTTATCCCCGTTGTTTTTTGGCCATTATTTTAGATTCTGAGCGTAATATGTTTTTATGTTTTACAATGATGAATACAAATTTTCTACCAGAAAGAGTGCTTCGATCTTTAAAAATTTACCCTGTTTCCGGTAGCAAATTACATGGTTAATACAATGGTTGGTATTTTAAGCTATAACTTTTAACTTTTAACAAAAAGGTAATTTCTTGATATTCTCAATATTTTTTTTAATGCATAAAGAAAAATAACCAAAAAATTATGGAAAAAAGGTAAAAATACAATTTCGTCAAATCGAGATTTTTTTATTTCTTCGTGATTTCGAAAATAACGACTTTAAAATATTGAAATTTACATCGAATACCTATTTAGTTTAATAATATATTCACGTTGACTAAATTATTTTTAGTTTTTTTGCAATTTCAGCTTTTTATAGACATTTTAGATTTTGAAGTTACTAAGCCTTAAAAAGGGTAATTTTGAGTTTTAAGATTTGAAAAATTTATTCAACGTTAAATATACTTTACTCTAATTAAATTTAAAAAAATCTCAAAAATCCGTACTCACGATTTTATATTTTTTAGTAATTTCAATTTTGTCAACAAAATTATCAATTTTGGGGTATTTAAATCCAAATAGTTGGTAAAATGAGATTTTAAGACCTGTAAAAATGTAATATAACGTTAGTCGTGCAATATTTCAGCTAAATTAAAAAAATTGACGAGAAAAAAGTATTTTATATTCTGAACGTATCGAGGGAGATATACTGATTTTACTATATTTATTATTTTTTCTCGAGAAAATTTTCTACCAGAAGGAGTAATCCGATCTCTACAAACTTACACAGTTTCTGGTAGAAAATTGCGTGTAGTTGGTACTTTAAAAAAGTTATTTTTCGATTTCCTCAATAGGTTTTTAATGCGCAAGGAAAAACTACCAAAAAATAATGAATGAATAAAAAAAAGTACGATTTTGTCAAATCGAAATTTTTCCATTTCTTCGGATATCATAAATCAGTATACAGACTATTTTTTAACAACAACTATTTATTATATATACTTACCTCAATACCGCAGTGGTTTAGACAAAATATTGGAATCGTAATTATTTATTTTGAATATATAATTTGTTATAGACTATAGTCATATATGATATACATATATATAAAAATAATGCAACCAATGAAGTTTTAAAAAAAAAGGCCAAAGGGGGTGGGCGATTCGTCCCCCACCCTCACCGTAAAACCACCACTGTATAGAATGTTTATGTACACGTATAGGTATGCATGATAATACATAAAGATGTATTTACGATAATATTTATTATTATTTCCATCGTTTTTTTCGTCAGAAAATATCATTTTTCTTTTTTAAATGGTTTCATTATATATTACTCACGCACGAAAACATTATTAAACATTTTTTTTCTTCTTTTTTTAATATAATTTTATTATACGTTTATGTGCATATATATATATACGCAAATCACCTATACAATTTATATAATATAGTATATTATATACTATATATCTGGATTTTATAACAACTGCGCATTTTTATTATAATATTAAGTATATACATAATATCTATACCTATTCCGTTTCGCAGTCGTCTGGTCTTCGAAGAATTTTATATTCAATTACTACGCGTGCAGTATTTGAACGGCAACCATAAAAAACATCATTCGTGTATCGTATTATATTATGTTATGGAGTTATTGAGAACGAAAAATGATTTCGTGCCAGTATATAATATATATATATATATACGCACACTGTATATTCTAATATATAAATATGTAGGGGTGAGGAGGTCAAGTTGGCACATCGGATAAGATGACGAATTCGATTTTATAATCGTGCAACAACGATACCCATGAGAGGGTTTAAGCCACCGAATAATTCATGTTTAATTATGATAATAATAGATAATCTATCAACGAGTGATCTATTATCATATTTTTATTTTATTTTGATGGTTATAATATAACCATGGGTGCATTTCGTTTTCGAAAATAAGCTTTTACGAAAAAATGTATAGGTATTTCCATTTATTCATTATTTGATTAAATATAATTATTTTTAATATATTATGTATTACTAATCGCTTCATAATTAATTTATGTACCTATCTATTGGCTATTATTTAAATCCATTTTTTAGTTAAACAAGTAAAAAAATTATTAAAGTATTTAGGGCAAGATGACGAATTCATCAACAGTCAACCGAAATGTTATGTAAAATATTGATTTATTTGAATTAAATAAATTGAAATCGTGTAAGTTTAAACTAATTAGGTGCCAAGAGACGGTGAAAAAAACGAATTAAAATGGTTATGTAATATATTCTCGTAAATCTGAAAATAATGCTCCTGAATACTTGACATGTTTTACTATTTCCTACTATATTATATTGACGACATACATTTTCACATTTATTTATTTATTTTTTTTTTTTATAATCGTTTTGTATAATATACACCGAGCTTTGTTCCACATCGTTTTACGGAAAGAAACAATTTATCATTGCTTTCAAATTTAATACATCCACCACCGGTGTTCTATCCGACAAGCGAAATGTTTCCACCACCTACTGACCGCAGGATGTTTTCATTAACTTACTCATTTTTTGTCGATTTGTTTTAATAGTCTCGAAACTCGTTATAACATTATTATATCTATCGGACTATTCGGACTATTATAGGTACATACCTATTGTAGTGATGATCAACGATTTTATTTTAAAGAAATGTTATCTATAACTGTATACTAACTATCTATATCTAATAAGTAATTGAGTTTCGGATGTTGAAAAAATTGCAGGTTGTTGAAGAATGTATTGGTTTTAACTTTTAAGATGACATTTTTTTTCATGTTTGTACCTATATATTTTTTTCTGGTCGAAAAAGTTGAGCACGAGTTTTGGAATAAAGAGCTTTTTTTCATAGTAAATAGGTTCATTTTTTGATTTTACCAGTAGTTTTCTTAAGCGTAGAGTAAAACAACCATTTTTTTTTTTCAACAAAAATGTTTATAAATGTATAATAAAAGTTGTCACGATTAATTAACATTTTTTTAATAAAAAATATTATATTTACCAAATATTGTTCGGTACAAACATTGTTCGCTTTTCGAATGCAATATGATTTACCATTGCCTTCAAATTTTATATATCAATGATACACTATAATACCTATCCTGTCCGAGGTCCAATTTCCACTGTCTGTATATGTCTGAACGACTTTTTTGGTTACGGTTTCGCGTTTATGTTTTTATGTATATTAGTTGTTATATTGGAGTTAATTCAGGCGTTTGAAAAAAGAAAAACTTTTAAAATAATATTATTCGATATACCTACCGCGCGCAAAACAATCCAATCATTTCAAATTCACTTTTTCCCATCGCAAAATACGGTGTACATTCTAAAAATAATTATTACTGCTGCGGAAAACACGGATTTTTCGAGAATTTTCCAATATCAAAAAAAAAACAATAAAAACGTTAAAAATGTTTTCATTTATTTTTTTTTATCATCCTCCGATTTAGTAGGTATATATATATACCTATAGTGTTAATATATTATTAGGTTATTTACTGTATATCGTTGCATTATACCGATATAAATACATTTCAAATAATAACAGAGAAACGTATTAATTATAACGTAGTGCGACTGTGTCGATATATATATATAATATATATGGTATATTATATTATATTATGTCCATTATACCTACTGAAATCGCGTAATCAACGCGCTTTTTATATCCGCTGCGGGAGTTATTGGTATTGCGGTGTGACGGCCGAGGGGGCATATCATATAGGGGAGGGGGGGGGCGAAGGACGATGCATGTAATAAAGCGTTTCCATAGTAATAACTCTCGGCCCGATGGGGTTCGTCGACGGACAGAGGGAAATCGATGACAGGTGGACGTCGAACGTATTTTTATTGTGGATACCTGCACAAACGACGTACACGGCAATGATACGTTAACATTAATATACAAAATACGTTGTTCCGATATTTTGCCGGAGAGCCGCATGATGTTACACGGCGAGTACGGGCGTCGCGGTGGAAAACCCGCGACTTTCGAGGAAACGCTCGCGCCCCGCCGATTGTCACGCGTACGTGCCGGTCGACGAAGGACGGCGAACGTGACGGGCGGGACGGCCGTCGGCAGGACACGAGGGAGGGGGGACGCTCTGGTGTGCAGGATATAGACGCTAATGAGTCACCACCGCGTGGCTCGGCGGAGTATTGGTATAGGTGTGTGCGTGCGCGATCGGCGTGTGCATGACATACACGTAGGTATATAATGATAATGATATATGATAATGATAATGATAATGATAATGATAATAATAATAATAATAATAATAATAATAATAATAATAATAATAATAATAATAATAATAATAATAATAATCATCATAATGATAATAATAATGATAATGATAATGATATCGTGTTCCGAATATTCATCATACCCCCCACAGTGGCCGTTTGTTTTCGCGGAAAACAAACGGCGTCAAACAAATCCATCTACATAGGTATATAGGCGGCATATAGAACGGTAATCTCCCGCTATAGGAAATAAGGCCGTATCCATTTTAATCCAAAAAAAAGGTCTATTCCGTTCTCCTCCACTGATTATATACGATTTTCGATTGTCCATTTTCCTCCAAAATGTTTTGAAAACACTGATAAGTATTTATAATTAATTTGTATTATATTAGATATATAGGCACCTATATTATATACCTAATTATTATTAATCTAATGGGGGAAAAAAAGAAATAAAGACAAAAAATAAATAAAAACATACCAATTAATTACTGTTATTTAGTATTGTTATATTTTTGTTTTTCCCAAATAATTAGTCATATACTTCTAGTATACTTATTTAAAAATGCAATATTGATAAAAAATAAATATAAGTACCTACTAAATTCCTAAAATAATATTAAAACAAATTGTACTCGATTTTTTTTTTTTTTTAATTATAATTTTTGTATAAGTGTTTATTTAGTTTTTGTAATAGTATCGATGTGAAAAAAAAATTTAGTCTATTACCTACCTATTATTTTATTTTAATATAATAATATGTTATAATAAATAAATAAATAAAATATAATAAACACATTTTTTGAAGAAATGTGGACAGTGGAGGAAAATGGTCACGGCCGGAAATAAATACCCTTAGGATAAATAATAAAAAAAAATAATCCTTTCGATAACCTTATAAATGTTCTAAATATGTATATTATAATGTTGTATATTATACTTACTTGTACCTATGTAAAATGACGGTAATTTTTTTTTAGACCCCCTCCTCCCACTTGTCAGCAATTGTCAGAAAATATCGAACCCCCTACTTTTAATGTCAGCAAATGTCCGACGACCTCCCCTCTATTAAAAATGAAAAACTTCCGAATTATATATGAATTATTTAAAAATAAATGAAAAATGTTGTTACATATTTTGAATTTTATTTTACATATTTCAATAAAAATAAGTAGGTAGGTACATATTTTGATTTTTTTTTTTTTATTAATGCTAACGTCGGCATTGTTCTAACCCTCCCCTCCCTTTCCCCTTGCCAACAAATGTAAGCACAACTCCCTCCTTCTAGGCACTTACGTAATACTTGATCGCCCCCTTTGTGAATATATACTTAAAAGAGACAGACTCTGTTTAGTAAATTTTTGAAAAAAAAAAACTTTTGAACTTTAATAAAACTCAATATCTGCGGATACATGAATAAATCATATAATTAATTTAAAATATAACATTTCGAGTTTGAAGGCCACTGAAACATTAGAGACCAATAGGTATTAAATGACGCCTAGGCCCAAATATGCATTTATAGTTCCAAGGATGTACGAGCGCACACACTATCCAACCCCAAATGGTGCCCTTTTTTAGGAGAATATTCTCCAAAATTGAGAATTTTAAGTCATTTTTTTTTCTGCTATATTTTGTCAATTTAAAAATTATATATAGGTACCTACCTACCTAATATTTCTGCTCAAGTAATTAATTATAGTATTATTGTTGTGACCATAATATTGTACAATTATAATATTATCAATCGAATTTCGTTATCATTAATGACTATAAGGAGCAATGGATTTATATCGATATATTGATAAACTACTTGGTACTTATATTATCAGTGCGTCACATCGCCGCGGTCGCGCGGTTATACAACAGTATTTTATTTATTAATATCCGTATGAGAATAATTTTACTCACATCATATACCTACCAATTAGATACGTTAAGTATAAGTTAAATACTATAATATAGTTGTTAAATTTGCAAGTTAAGTCGTTAAGTCATTATTCACTATTTAACTTATATATTTATAATACGAGTATAAAGTACACAAGTATAAGGTAAACTTATCAAATTATCTAGTTAAAAAACACGCGACTAAGTTATTAACAGTGTTGGGTAAGTTACTTTCAAAAGGTTATACTATACATTATATATAAGTTATACAATATAGAAATGTAACTAGGTTAATTTTTCATTAACTAATACACAATAGTTATGCGTTATGTTACTCTTTATTTTTACTCAATATTTTTATTCAATGTTATATCTTAGGTACTGGGTAGTTCTTACTTTTTTTTTCAAAATGCACTTATAAGTAAATGAGTTTATTCATGGGTACATAAAAAAATTACAATATTAACTATGCAGGAGAGTTTCAGGATTTGAGTGAAAGGACGCTACGGTATACGTACCTATATAATGATTTTATAATGATGTTTTCATTTTCATTTTTTTGTGAAAAACTTTTCGAGATAGAAGACTATTTAATCGTTAGGTGTATGAGTGTGTACCAATTTTTTGTAGCGAATTTTATAAGAATGGTACAATAAATTCATAAGGTAAAAGCCGGTCAGTGATGTCAGTGATAGATGGATGCACATTGCTCGTCTTATATGATACTATAGTGGTGGTTGTATTGAATTTGAAATGATAAATAATTTATTTTCGATTCTGAGCGATTCTGAGCAATTCTGAGCTGAGCGTGGTGTTTCCGATTTATTAATATTCTCCGTCATTTTAGGTTATTTTTTTTGCGCTCAGAAAAACTACTGAGAATAGGTACCAAAAATTTACAATTTATTACATCAATTACAGTAAATTTTCTTATTGAAAGATTTTCAACGGAAAAACCTGATCGACTCGTTTGACCCAAAAAAAATGCTGTATCTATACCTATCTATTATATGCATAAAAAAAGATATAAATTAAATTTCAACATTTTATAAACAGATTGTTTAAAAAGAAATTTTTTTGAAAAATAAATAAAAAATAAAAACATTTTATAAAAATTACCGGCCGTGGCACATAATTGAGTGAAATATATTTTTTTCTAATGACCAATTGTTGTATAAATGCGTCAATTTAAGTAAATTGGGAGTTTTCGTGATCTATGACGTTTGTTACAAAAAGAATAATGTTATAAATATGGATACCAGAATACTAGCTGTAATATAAACTAAAATATTCATACACGTCTGTGGTCAATTGTCAGTAGGTAACTCTTGTTTTTTTTTTTTTTCAAAACCTATAATAGTTTCTTAGTATATAAAAACATCATCAAAAAATATTTTTTATAGTTGAATATATTCACATTTTCTACCATATACCTATATACTCCATAGTACATATACTATATAATACACATACTTGGTTATTTTTTCTTTGGTATACCTACGCACTTAAAAATTAGAAAGTAGATATGCTGCGTACCTATACCCTCCACTACATCACTGCCTATAATACATATTAGATATTATGTTTCTCCACTTTTATATATAGATTAAAAATATAATGGTCTAAATGTCCTATAGTTAAAAATATGTTAAATATGTTAATTGAAAATCGATATCGATTTAAATACAATTAAAAATAATAATCAAATTCAACACACGTGCCACATTCTGAGGATATGGGAAATATGCGAAATATGCGATTAACTACAATGTATTTTTATTTTTTTTTAATATTTCAAGACTATTAATTATTTATGTATATTAATATGTGTACGAATTTTAAGCAGTGGTGGCTCTAGCATTTAATGCCAACAGATCACTATGTGTGTCTTACGTCAATAAGCAAAAAAAAAAAAAACGTCATTAATACAAAAAATAAAATTTTTTTTTTAGGAATTTGGTGAGGGGGTAATGGCCTCCTGACCCCCTCCTCTTTAAGCCACTACTGATGGTAAGGGAGGTCACGAGGTAGTGGAAAGGAAATCATTAATGGTAAAATTCTGGATTTTGTGAATTTTCCCGACAATATACAATATAATACACCCGTATAGAACGTTTTGAATAAAGATTTAAATCGATTCCAGTATTTTAGAAAGCAGGCGGATGGAAATTGAATTTATTATGTGTCTTATTTACAGTGGCGTCTTTATGGAGGAGTTCACTGGGTTCATCGGTTTAACCTCTCCCCCCCCCCATAAGCTAAAAAAATATTTACGGCTGTTTTTGGCCGTTTGTTATAAGTTATAACGTTCTCGATGAGATCAGCCCGATGACATTGAACTACCTGACCACATAGAAAGCTACCATTTACTCGTGTTTTTTTTACAATTCGTTTTTACTAACTCAATCTCTGGTATTGGAAATTTAAATGACCATAATTACCTATGTTGCATTATAAAATCAACGGACGACAAGAAACGTAAAATATAATGAACATAACAATAAACAAACAAATATGATAATAATTGATAACATTTTATTTATGGGGAGGGGGATGGGATGTCTCGAAAACACCGAATAAATGCATATTCGAAATGTAAATAAGCAAAAAAAAAGTCTGAATTTATTTATAGTTTTCCATCTAAATTCCAAAATACTTCAAAACATAAAAAAAAAACGTTATCAACATTTTGTTTTTGCCTACTGTTATCCAGGGGTGGGGGATGACCCTTCCCCTTGGGACGATGGCCCTGATTATATTGTTTCAACAAAAATGCTAGTATTTCGAGAAAAATATTGTATTGTGTTTCAACCCTTTTCAATCTAAATTGTCTTTTATCAGCTGTTGTAAAATGTGAATAATTATTTGAAAACCTGGGTAATGCCTATAACCTACGAACTCGTTATTCGGTACGGTGCATACCTATTATGTTTTTCATTCGTAAATCGTAGTATTCGTTCGATATTTTGTGTAGTTTTATCATCGTTGGTATAAACTATAAGAATAAATAAAAAAAAAATATATATATATACGCGGAAAAAATCTGTTCGGAAATTAAGTGGGAAAAAATATCCTCGTATATAGGAATATAGTCAATATAATTTTTTTATACATCGTAATCCGTGTGGTATATAGGTATATAAAATTTATTTCTATTTATACCTACCACCATGTACCACGTAAATAGGCAGGGGCTTAGGGGGGCTTAGGATAGCTCTCCCTAAGCTATCTCAAACTCTATATAAGATATTTTACATTTCATATGTATAGATAAAAAAAATATGTAAGTCTACTTTTATTTATAAAATTGAATTTAATGATTAGTGAACAGTAAATTATCATCATCATACCTTGTAAAAGTATGTAAGTATTAAAATAACAATAAAATTCTAGAACTAATTAAATTTATTTAATGTCCACATTACAAATATTATAATGCTAATACATATTGCGTTATTTTTCTATATTTACGCTGTATCCACAACAATAAAATCTGTACCTACTATATATTTAACATGTTGAGAAAAATAGTCGATTCAAAAGTGGGTCCAAGAGAGGGGGTCATTAGGGGCTTTTAAATTAAAGAAATTTTTATATATAAGTGTACTCAATATTAAAAGGGGATAATATTGTTTTAATGAAAAGGTAATTAACAGATTAAAATTAAATTTTAAAAACCATACAACCGAATTTATGGTTTCTGTCTATCTAATATGCAGTATATAACGAAATCATGCAATTTTCAATTTAATATCTTATACCTACGTATTACTAAATTGAAAAAGAGCAACATTTTCAGCTTTTTTTTTTTAAATATCGTCTGAAGAAAATGAAACGTTTTAAGTTCTTGTTTTTTAAAATTAGCTTTAAATATTCCTTGTCAGAAAAGACTAAGAAGTATACTAAAAAATGTTCATCTTGATAATTGGCATTTACATTTTAAGACTATCCAATGTTGGAAATACATTAAAATTTAAGTTCTACAAAGTTGTTTTGATAAATTTCCTGGTCTATACCCATAGATTGATACAGGAAATGAATGACAAGTAGTAGAAGAATTATAGTAATTATTAAAAATTTCGTTTTTATTGTAAAAATATCTACCCCTTATTTTTATTTGATACATAATTGTGTAGGTATATTTTGGTAGGTATATCAATAAAATTGTATAGGTAAGTGTAGCAAGAAGGGCGTGGGGGGGAGGTCGGATTGGAGAAACTGTTCATCGCATTATTACTCTAAAACTTATTGGGCTCAAATCCTATGAATTTTTGAACCCCATTTACGTCTATGCCCTCCACATTCCGCCACATTATTACACCTATTTAGGTTACTAAATACATTTCAAAAATGTCCGGAGGTTAAGAAAGGCCCCTCTCCTCTGGGCATCCACATATTTTAAGCTAATTATTTACTTAATAATCATACCTATATATATAGGACTAAATTTAAGGAATACGCGACAAGAACCAGGAGAAATAATATCAAAGGGAAGATATATTTTCTTCTGTAAATATACGCTACTGATTCAAATACAATATGTAGGTAGTTATCAATATAATATTTTCTAGAGAGCAGTTTATTTAAATCAAGAAAATCGAAAAGGTACTAACCATATCAAATATTAACCCAGGATTTAGAATTTGTTTATTTTTTACCTTATATATGTTTATACTTTTATTATTAGGTACTATAAATAATAACCATACACTCACCTACCGTATTCATCTACTTACTTATTTGTTTCTTTAAATAAGTGATTAAAATAACCAGCTTCATGGCTCTACTGTTTTAATGTATCTATTTTAATACTCAAAATTACTAAATTTAAATAAATTATTTATTATTTAAAAAAAATATTTTATCAGGATTTGGTACTCCTCATAAAACGTCACTGAAACGATTCCGAATATAAGTGCCTATTCCGATATTTTTCATGGTTCAGTTCAACAGAAAATATCGTTGGGTAAAATAAAATCGTAAAACAAAAATAATATACTGAGAAAGTACAAAAATATATATAATAATTAATATTATGTTATATTGTAGGAACTCCTCAAAAACAGTGAAACGCGTATATTTTTATATAAATTAACAGCCACCTGCAGGACTTAAAATTCAATGTAATACGTCTACGACACGCTTTTTGTGGTATGAAAATTATACTACCTACGATGAATATTTTACTTTTATTTATTATACTCGTACCTTTATCGATTCGTGCAGCGTATATTTTTAAAGGAAAAACGCAATCGGTTTGACGTTATAACATCCGCATATTATTTAGATGCAAATAAGAATAGGTAATCTGCAGAATGAAATTTAAAAACAAAACAGTGGATAAAAATAAAAAATAAAAGATAAAAATGATTACCTCCCTCTTTCCAATCTCGAAACGAAATTATATATATACCTACGTACTTATATAATATTATATTTTTAAAATCGGTTATTTTTATAATTCCATTTTCGATATTCAACGTATGAGGCAGTATCGTTTCAGATATACGTTTTTGATACTTCTCCAAGGTTGGTGGAGGAAGGGTGGCTTAAAATTAAAAACTCATATATTTTAGAAAGAAAAATTTTAAATATGATAATCAAAGATGAAAAAAATAGACTTATGTAATTAAAAAACCTCATCGGATAACAAATGGTAAATTATCGTTAGGTTTTATTTTATGTTTTTATATTTTATACTGATTATTTTTCGGATAAAAAGTGGAGAAGGACTTTCTTGTAGACCACTGCACCTATAGTCTGTCTATTAAAATGGTAATTTATTTTTAGGCGATTTTCCTAGTCGTTTTCCAATGTATAAAGATTAAAGAATATAACTATACCAAAACTAATAAATATTGAATAAAAATTTTTATTTTCGTGATTTTGTTATTATTCGAAAAGTTATTATACTTGCACTTTTTACAAAATGTTTATTGACGAAATAAACATTCAGATCACTTCTGAACATTTTAATATATTTTTTTATTTTTATTCTTGTTTTTGTGTTTCAAATACAATGATTTATTACCTTTAAATCTAAAATATTATAATACATAAGAATAAAATGTATATTATACTCTGATCCCGTTCTAGTACAGAAGGGGCGATGACAGATAAAACAAAGAGTAGGTATTAATATAAGTTTTCTTAAACTTTATAAATATCCTACCGGCCTCCTGAAGTTCTGAAATGCTTCCCCGGAGCAAATTTGGTAATATAAGTACAATCGACAGTGACTGCAGCGTAGACATTATTGTTTAATTTTTTCAAAAGTGAAATTATATCGTTTGACAAAAATCCTATTACGTTAGTTTTCGAAATGTTCTATAACATATTTTTGACAGTATTGTGAAGTGAACGGTGTAAATACGGTAGGTAACACATTAATATTATAATTGAAATATAAAAATATGTTAAATAATAAATAGTGTAATATTAATATTTTATTATAATGATTTACCAACATATTATACTATATAGATTATCCTGCAGTAGCAGCATGCGGCCGTAACCGGACTGAACCTGAAATAGAAGCCATAATAAATATATATAAATAGATTATAGCCTATATGTAGGTATACTTTAGATTCGAATAAAAAAATCGTCGTAAGGAACGAAAACAAAATATAAAACAAGCCGGTCAGTAGGGGGTATAGTAGCACTTCGCTGGATGGATACTGGTGGTAGATATATTGAATTTGAAAGCAATAATAAATCATTTTTTTCGAATTCGAAAAAAACGATTCTGAACAAAGTTTATAGTGTGCTATACCTATATAAATACCTATTACAGATAAATATTTAAAAAAATGATAATGTCACCATATTATAGGTAGGTACCTACTATATTATTTCAGCAATATAATATAATAGGTATCTAATATAGGTAACCACTAACCACGGTTTTACGTTGTTCGGTATAATACGATTAACTATATATTATTATGATTTAGGTATCTATATAAAAATATTAAATAATACTCTTATACTATTATACATGAAATAGCAAACACTTTAATGTATTTCGTCCCTTGTTAATAAACCATGGTAATCGGGGTTATATAATAATAAGAAATATTTGTAGAGGAGTATGTGTCTCCAAAACAGGTACAGATGGAAAAAAACATAAATACAAAAAAAAAAAAAAAAAACAAAGGTCGTCAACTTTTTTATAATTAATTTTGCCGACCAACTGCCAAACAATTTATAGTTTTGCCGACTATAAACGATTTAAAGTTTATCAACTTTCTGTTTTTCCGACTGCGTGTGGGTGAACACCCTCATGCATCCCCTAAATCTGGCTTTGATGGTAACTAATTGATAAAATGTATGTAAAAATGGAAAATATATTCGTTTGATCAACATATA
This sequence comes from Pemphigus obesinymphae, assembly GCA_025469235.1. Taxonomy (NCBI): domain Eukaryota; kingdom Metazoa; phylum Arthropoda; class Insecta; order Hemiptera; family Aphididae; genus Pemphigus; species Pemphigus obesinymphae. The sequence goes on from JAIPRL010001960.1 coordinate 38,651, forward strand.
CCCACTATCCGAATAAACATTCCATTTTAGCTAGATAGGTATGCATTTTGTTAATGTACAATAGTAACTCAGAAATCGCACTCGAGTAGCCAACAAATATAATAAAATATATTAAGCCACATAATAATTTTGGTCAATTTCAATTGATTGAATCTAAAATGCCATACACCGTACGGTAGACCATTTGTAGGTATAGTTATGTATAGTATACGTATGTATGTATAATGTATATTATAGGTACACTGTACATACAACGTAATATATAGAAGCAAGTTTTCTTTTCTTTCCCGAGGAAAGTACGGAAAAAATCGAAAAATTCTATGTGTGTATAGGACGAATCACTGCAAAAATATCCGTGGAAAAAATATCCTCGGTAAAAATATCCTCGGTAAAAATATCCTCGGTAAAAATATCCTCAGTAAAAATATCCATATATAGGAAAAAATATTCGATAAATAAAATATTATCGATGATTGTTGAGCGACTGATCTGTAGTGTATTTACATGGGAAGATATAGGGATAGGTGAGCTAACCGTATATCTTATCTCAGGCCAGTGGTGCAACCAAGGGGGGCCCTATGTCCGGACCCCCCCTTGGGCCAAATAATAAATATAAATATATTTATGTACTAAATTTATAGTATGTATGTACCAGATTTCCGACTTGATTATTTTCTGATTTATGACATTTTCTGTATATTAGATAGGTATAAGCTTAATATTGGATGTCAACGTAAATACACAAAAAAACCCCAATAAAAAGATTTTTTAAGGGTTTCGTATAGGCCTAATAACATAATAATTCAAAAAAAGTCTTCTTACAGAACCATGAAATAAATAGGTACGCTGTGTAATAACAAGCTGATAAGTATTGATAATAGCATTGAACTATAGAACTCATACTACCTATATACTGTGTGCTATAGATTTAAATTTTAAACTGATAAAATTCATGAATTTGTTGATTTCGAAAATCATTGGTAATTTTATCGGATATTTTTTCCATTTTTACCGCGGATATTTTTACTGCGGATATTTTTACCGTATACCGTATAGGATACCATATAGAGCCAATTTCCTATTGATATCGTACCAACGCCAAAACTCCTCAGCTCCTTTTGGTCAAAAATTTACTTGCAAATAAAAAAATAAAAAATACTAAATGAAAAAATGAAAAAATAAACAAAAATCTAAAATATATAAACCAACGAAATTTAATATTTTATTATTATAAAATTTATATAGACGCATATGGGCATACATCATATATTTTCTACGACACAATTTTATACAGAACGATAATAGCAATAAGTATGTACGAAATCGAATAGTGTATCTGTGTGTAGTCGTTTTATATATTAATATATTATTATTTATTAATATATAGTATTTACTATAATTTAATGCATACTACCTATTATAGATATTATTACGTTTGTTTGCTGTATAAAATGTACATTATTAGAATATTATTTATTACTTTTACATTCACTTTTTAGTATAATTTAAACTCATATTATTTTATTATTATACGTCTGTGCAGACTGACACTGACCATATACACTGCAGGCTGTTTGACGATTAGGTATATCGCAGATAAGGCGATAATAAAATTACATAAAACTATGTCAAAAAGGCGTATTTTTCTGTTTGTAAACACACAGAGTAAAAACAATATGTTTTTATTCGGTGTAGACATTAAAGCACGAGGGCGGATCTAAAAATGGTAAACAGAGGGGTCTGTATTATTAGATATGAAAAAACATATTTGATAAACTCTGAATAAAGCGACGAACGAGGAATAAATTATTCACTACAATATGTTTTAAAAAAATATTTTTTTGGTTTTGTTTTATGAAATTTGAAATTTTACACCGAAGACCTTATTATAATATTTAAGTATAACATAGATACATGATACAGAACATAACATGTTATTTTATTTTATTTAAATTTCGGAATAAATATTTAATAATTAATTAGGACATTCACATTTGACTATATTTTTTTTAGGAAATTACATACCTATATTATTGTTGTTTATTACTTATGGTTATGACTTATGACTTATGCAGAGGATTTTTTTTCTCTCTACCACACATCGGTATAACATAGCAATTTAGACGTTTTCTGTTTCCAGCGTACCAATTGATATATAATATAATGATGCGATAAGTATACGTATTTTATAAACTGATCTGAATTCATTGTGAAAACTTCCGTAGAATGACGTTCTCCAACTTATTTTTTTAATAGACAATAGTGTCAATTTTTATATGTTCAAATGAATTAACTTAATTTTAATGGGAATTAGGGCTTAGGGGTATACAATTTGTGTGCTTTTTGTTGCCGATTGGTCTAATGTCCACTTCACAACGAATTTAGATCAGTTTTTGGAATCCGTATCGCACCACCAGATCAATCGGTACACCGGTAATAGAAAACGTTGTCCACATTTTTATGTAACGCGTGTATGATAGAGAGACAAAAACTTGTCTGCAAAAAGCTTCCAACCCTAAAATAGGTATACATTTTTTACATGTGTAGATATTAACATAGGTATCTTTTTTTTACCGGTTGTGTCTCTTATAAGTGGAAACTTATAAGACATTACCCCTTGTCCCTTGGATATTATTTATCCATTGAAAAATTTGTCCCCGGTTATTTTGGTTTAGACTTTGGATATTTTATTCGGGAATATTTTGACGGACATCAATTTACATAGGTAGGTATAGGTACCTATAGTTTATTCTATATATTTACATAAATTATTACATTTTATATTAATTAGATACTATTTAGGTACCTACTATATATTATTATCTAATTCAAATTTTACATTACATAGATGATAGATTTATAAAATATATTGTCCAGCGACCAGAATCATTAATTATATTCTAGATATTTTATTAAATAAAATAAAACAAGTTTTATGAAAATTTTATTAATCCGATTTTTGTTCAGTAAATTTTGATTTGATCATTGATAGGAAAACGAAGCACAAAATACCGTTATTAATAATAATAATGTTAAATTATTTTGTGGCAGTGAGGGACGATGCGTATAATACATAATAAATTAACGGTGGACGAGCATTTCAAAATACACCTTCCTGCTGCGCCACCTCTATCACCGGAAACAACGACACTGCAGTGATATGGGTCTTTTGAACTGAATTCACAAAAAAAAATAATAATAATAATAGGTAATAAACATCATTGTAAAACCACTTGCAGCCTCGCCCGCTCAGAATCTAAAATAATTTCCTGAGAAATACGTAGGTACCTATACCTATACTATTATTGTATTTTCATAAAAGATATACCAACACACCTACATATCCGTCGACTACAGTCAAGGGAATTGAACAAAAAAATATCTAAATAATATATTTTTGAAAATAAAATATAGCTACAATAGATATATATATAATATAATATATATTATATTCAAACGAAATTCAAAAGAAAATATATAGAAAGGTACAAAAATTTTAACGGATGTAAGCTCCATCAATTTTTGGTGGTTACCATATAGGTATATTAGATGCGAAAAAATTACATGAAAAATCAGCCAAACTAAATCTAGATCGAAAAATTGACCGAATAACACCGAAAATAAAATTACCTACAAATACAATTCTTTAAACTTTTAAATAGTTGTTATCGGTAGGTACATTTTTATATTATGTATAATGTAAACGTTGTATATGATTTATAGTATAGGAGGTACCTCGGTACATGATAAAATAGGACTGAACTAATTTTATTTTAGGGGATATAGTGATTAGTTTAGTGGTCAAACGTTTATATTCTATATTACGAGTACCTATTAAATGCGTAGGTAAATTAAGTGGCGGCAAGTGGTAAATCGTCACTGGTTCTATAATGAAAAAATTAAAATATTGTTATTTATTTAAATAATATATAACATATATCAAACATATTTGAATCAATATTCAATAATACTACAGTGATAAAACCGACTAAATGGACGTCTATTCATTCCATTCGAAACTTTATTATATAGTACCTATAGAAGTATAGGTATACACAGCGGCTCGTAACTTGGACGACGGGACGATCGCACCAAGTGGCGGCTCGTGGGGTTCAAAGTAGACGAGGCACAAATATTTTACCCCTTTCCTATTATCCCATCATCATAACTTACCACCCATAATTCCTATTTTTAATTCCTAAAATTTACCTTAATTCACTGGTGATATAATATAGGTATATATATAAGAACATTTTTAATATAGGTACTTAATATGCTAAATGATTATTATCCTATATAAACAATTAATAAAAACAAAATATTAAAATTTTTTAAACGTCTTATATTATGAATAAAAAAAGTATAGTCTTGAAAATGTATAAATTCATTATGTAGGTATACGTAGGTACACTTATTACTACTATGATACACACGTACACCTACCTATTACTTTATTGCATTTAATTAATTACCAGAAATAATAAGAGCACCGAAAAGATAAATTTTAAGTGGGTATCAAATCGATATTTTAAAATATAATACCTATAACATATTATAATGATAAAATATTGTTGTTTTATAATGTATATTATGACGATAAGACACCAATAAAAATAGAACTCGGGCACAATATTCGTTTATGCCCGGCATCAGCGTATTTTTATAAGAATCACAAGGAAATTTTATAACAAAAGGATAAAATGTTTTCGAAAAATTTTATATGGCTATATGAAAAATGAGATTTTTGTAATATAATAATTGGAGTAACGTACGTTACATTTGCTACCGGAAAATGTAACGATTGGATTTAAGGTTTTGAATTTTTTTCCACCACTGAAATTCGGTAATCCAAAGTATATTAAGTGATAATTACCTGTTTGTTTTGCATAATATATTTATAAAATTCAGTAATTATGTATCATCAGTGGTCTTACACCTAAAATTACTTATTATAATCTCGTAATATACCTGTTAAATATTAATATTTTGACACAAAAAAAAAAAAAAATATATATATGTATTTAGTGTGTAACACAACTTATATCAATACAAAATAAAAATGAATTTTTTTCAAATTATCAAAAATCTTCTATCGAAATTGGCCAATTTACACGTTAAAAATTTAAAATTGCATAAAAATTTTATAATTAATTAAACAAATAATAAAGATAAAAAGGGTCTGATGAAATTGTTCTGTATTTTACAACAAAACTAAACTAGTTGGCCGACTGACATTGATATTCCCAAAACGATATAAGCCCACTAAGCCAAATTAGACGGGTGGGGGGGCAAATGCTTTCTTACACCCCCCTCTCCTATTAAAAAAAAAAAAACGACGCCATCAATAACAAGTTGTATACCTACGTATAGGTACGCATCGAAGGGGTTAAATATCCGATTCCGATTCATCCGATAGAATAAGAGTTATTTTATGTTACCTTCTAAGGCCCGGGTTTTCAGTACTGGTTATATAACCTGCAGATAACTAACTGTTAGATAAATGTATCCGGTAGTTAAGCTCTCGGATAGATTGTTTTCCGTTTATCAGTGCCATTCCTTCAGATAGTCATCTCTCGGATAATTATCTTGAAGTTAAATGATTGATGGTAGATATTGTTAACTGTGGTACAAAAAGTTGCTCTTGTGATGTAACATGGATACCTGGATATCTACCGTATAACACTATGGTCAATAAATTACCTAATATATTTCCGATTTAGCGAATATTGGTGATTTTTACTGCACGGAGAGAGGAAAATCGTGAACTATCGTTTTTACGGTGTATTTAAACAAGTTGCGCAGGTCACAATACCGCTGGCCATCGCCGCCGTAACGATAACAATAACGACAATAATAATAATTGGTATATCGTTAATGATTGATCATAATAATGACCGCACCAATAATATGCGACTGCAACGTGCGTGTAATCGATCACACGCGAGTCTATAATATAATATGCGGCGGCGACGATTTGTCCCGTACATTGTTGCGGCCCGATAGTGTACTGTACGGATATAATATTTATATTCTTCGGCAGACCGTGAAGGTCGCATACTTGAATTGGACATTATTACGACTATAAAACGGTAATGCGAGTATAATATTATACGTATATGTGTATCAGGGCCTGAAATTATGGAGCCACGGGGGAATGATAACATATCATATAATATAGCTCCCATACACGAGACAAATAGGTATAAAGCTTAAATTCTTATACCTACGTAGTATAGTTCTTACACACAAGTAAAAAAGATAGGGCTTAGTAGGTAGTAGGTACCAGTTGCGTATTTACGGGGGGGGATTTGGGGGATAGACCCCCCCCTTGCACTTCGACTTTTAATTTTTTTTATGGAAATTTATAGTGAAATGAAAAAATATATGCCCAAGGGAGGGGGATAATATATATTTCCATAAAAATAAAATTAATAAAATGATATAATTCATAATATCTGTGTTACTATAGATAATAAAGAAATGGATTTCCATTCAATCGATTTATTTATAGAATATAGATAACAGCACGCCCGCACCGTATTCGTGAACCGCATGATCACCTCGGTCACCATATGATTAATTATTTCATCCCCCCCCCCCCATAAATAATTTCTAAATACGCCGCTGACACGTTTCACGTTTTAAATTATAAAAATATATCCGTTCATACGTTTCGGGAGGGGGGGGGGTCAGACCCAAAGCTGTGGTTTAGCAGATAGGTATTAAAATGCAGGGCCGCAACTACACATTTTTCCAGGGGTGGCAACCTCTAATTGTGCCGCCCCCGCCCCCCTTCCATAACTTAACCCCTGCAAATTGAAAATAATTTTTAGTCCTACTGCTAAATCAGCTTTTGAAAAATTCTGAAATATTTAATAATATTTGAGATGTTATATACCATTATGATAGAATATTGGAATAAATAATTAGGGGTAAGGTTTATTTAAAATAAGAACGATAAACAATGCGTGTAAAATCTTTTTAAAACAGAAAAATATTATACATAATGCAATAAAATAAGACATAAAAATAATTTCTGAAATTGATAAAAATCCATTACCGACACGGCGACACAATCACGGTGGTGAATGTGGTACAATATAATAATAAATACCTATACATTTTTGATGGACTTTTTTTTGTTCAAAAATCGAAATAATAATATGTTGCATTTTTTCGGTTTTTAGATTACCATTTTCACACACGCGATTTTGAATGAACACAGTATATTAAAAAAAAGTTTAGTGTGTCCATCATTTTGCCGCCCGGGGCAAGAGATCCCCTGCCCCCCCCCCTAGTTTCGGCCATGTTAAAATGTCTAGTATTGATTTAAACGTCCACCTTTCGATACGAAATAGTTCACTACAATAAATTTCAAAACGTATAACTAAATGCATTTAATAACTGGGTATAAAAAGTAATTTATCGAAAATCTTGCGATTTCGGTGGGTTGAGCCTATGATTTTTGAAACGCCTAAGCCCGCCCCCACCCTCGTACAATATTTTATTCTAAAAAGTAGTCGTAATGATCAATTCAATTCAATATTGTACCTAACTGCGGTATGTATACCTTACAAATACTTGTCTGGACTGTTTCTCATCTAGTCGAATTCTTGATATACGATGATAAATATATATTTTATACCTGCTATTATACTGTATTTTTTTTTTTTTCTCAAATATATCCAAAATCACTGTGGATTTAAGAGTACCTACGTTTATAAGCTATAAACGCTAAAACAGAAAACGTTTTTCGTAATGGGATGTAGCACATAAATGTCAAGGTCTATTTTTATATGCGTATATCATTTCCGTGTGAATTAAATACACTGCAGCTGCAGGCGGCTCATAGTCAACTTCGTGCAGTATAATGGTATAATATATGGTAATAGGTAGGTAACCAATATAATGGACTTGTGAAGACAAACATTTCAATTGTATATTATATATGATGTACACACAACACACATAAGCAAAACTAAAAAAAAGTCATTCGGGGGAGGCCCTAGACATGTGCCCAATTTTCCACCCTCTTCCGCCGGCACTGGCTAGGTGATACCAAACTGATTATTTGATTATAATAATTTTAAATGTAAGTAGGTATATAAATATCGTTGAACGTAAAACATAGGTACATTACATGCATACACTTGAAAATATTTGTTTTAAAATTTAAATCTTGGTAAGTTCGCATACAACTGAAATAATAGTTAAATTCGTTTTTGACTAAAACTGATTCCTATATACTACATTACTACCTACATCTATACAAAATAGTTAATAATTACTTAGTTAGTATTACCTATACGTACCTACTTATTTTGTAAATGCAAATATTATAATTTATAGGAAGGTACCTACCTACCTATATAATAATATAGTGTATTAGGATTTGTTCTCGGGTAAAGGCTAAAAGGGAGTAGATACTATCATATTATGAAATATTTTTCAATAGAAATGAGTACAATTCACGCAAAATAAACGGAGACATTAAAAATTATTTAAGAGTTAGGTAAAACTTAAATACCTATTACAAAATATAGTTGCTCGCAGAAAAAGAATAAATCGCCCCGTACAGAATCTAAAACAACAATAAAATCATAGGTACTTATAAATACAGCTGCTGACTCGGAATTACTCATAAATTACAATTAAAAAGTAGGTATTTAAACATATTTCAATGTTAGATTTTTGTTATTTTGAAAATGGTCTTATTAACATTACCTTTATAGAACCTGCAGCTTAAAAGACGTGCTTGACTGGTTATTATGTTAGAACAATAATTTGACTGTTAAAAATGCATAAAACCGAATTATATTAAATATTAATAGTATAATAGTAATAAATAATAATAATAATAACTAGTTATTTAAAATAGGCATACTTAATAATAAAAGTTGAATTTTTTTATAATATTCATATTAATTATCTATAATTTTAGGTGATGACTGTGGCACTTGTCAGTGGATTCGGTCTTCTGGGTTTTTTAGCCTATTGGATTAGAAAAGCTTGTTCGTAAGTACCTAACCTATCGACATTTCTACATAATAGTATATAATATGCCGCGTACCTATAATAATCTATATAGTGTCTACCAACATTAATTTATTTATTTATAAGCAGTGGTGGATTTGAGGAGGGACGCAGAGGGACGGAGCTACTCTTCATTTTTTTCATGTTTAACAGCTTACCCCTTAATTTATTTATCAAGGAACGCAAGAAACGCAGTGTTTGTTTTAATGTTTATTTTTATGTTTAACATTTTTAAAAATTATAATTTTTTATTTTTTTTTTGAAAAATCGTGAAATTACGAAAATAAATGTTTTTTGTCCTTGTCATATAATAAGTTTATCTAACGTGATATAAAATGTTGAATAATTGATCTTATTAAATCATATAGGTAATAAATAAACTTCATTATCCGTGAATGGCTAAAGCCTAAAAGGATGGCGAAATCAATGTGACACCGATAAACTTAATTTCGGTCTACATCTACAACTCCCTCAATTATTCATTTAAAAGGAAAAGTGTTAAATTATTTTGAAAGAGGAATGCTTAAACTATGCTATCTTGAAAATGTGTAACCCAACACAATGATGTAAAAAAAATTTTGGATTTTTCTATTCTATTCGTGTTATATAAAATAATCTAAAATGTTTTTAAAAATGTCCCCTGGTTAAGAAACTTTGGGTAGGGGGTATGGGGACGAAGTTCTCCACGGCTTACTTTTTCTCTGATTTGTCCCGGAACACTGATTTTTTAACTAAGCTCAGAGTCCGTCCTTATTTTTTTTTCCAATTCAACCACTGTTTATAAGTATAAAAGGTTATGGTCAGTCGTTATCTAAGGAGTATTTTATAAGTAATATTCGCGGTCGTACCTGCAGATACAGAGTGACCACACGTCCCGTATTTCAACATTGTGTCCCCCGTTGTCCCGACAAACTTCCAACGAGACGCTGTGGTCCCGTTTATTAAGGTTGGGCTCGGTTTTTTTTTTAATTATCTATTTTCTCCTACGATTTATTTCTTTATTTTTGATCAAAAATCGTATGTAATTGACTTTTTTTTTGTCCCATATTTTAATTTTCTAAATTTGATCAGTATGCAAATAGAATATAAATAATTTATATTATTTTATGTGCCATGTATTATATATAGCTGATCTATATACCTATATAATATGTTATCTACAGATCTTTTAAAATGATCGAGACATTTTTCGAAATATAAATATAGGCCGACATTATATATAATATTATAAATAGATAGCCATAGCCGGCCATATATTATTGTATGATAAGGTAAAAAAATGTTTTGGAATAAACAAATCTATAGATTTGAAATACAATCAGCCCAAATCGTAAATTTTTGGTATGCTATATAATCATTTTGCTCGAATATAGAAGTAGGTACCCGCACTAATATATTTTGTATTAATCAAATTAGAAATTCCAATATAATGCACCACTATTCGTGTCGAATTTCCAACCTATTCACATGGGAAGGATTATATTATTATACACGCACATTATTCGAGCAATGCGTGTCCTACTCGTGTCCGGACAAAATAAAAACAAATATGTATATTACGTGTTATTGCAATTATATTATATTGTATATTATACATTACAATTTTCGCATATTTTAAAAAGACTAATTACTATATTAGGTATAGGTAACAGATGGGTTAATTCGATAAAATAATGATTCATTAATATAATATTATAGAGGTATGACAGTATGCGCAATGCATATCAACAAGTCACCAACTCACAGTTAAATAATAGATAATGTCGTATTCGATAGGTACCTCTACTCGCGTATATGGTGCAGTACATTTTTCAAGGAATTTTCACTTGGCGACAAAAATGTACCAAAATTTACACCAACCAATAATACACTAGGGTGGCCATACGTCCCGTTTTTAAGGATTGCGTCCCGCTGTCCCGACAAAATTAAACGGGACACTTTTTGTACGGTTTTTGTCAACTAGGTACCATTTTTCTAAAAAAATTTTGGCAGAAAATTGACGAATTACCTTTATTTTACCATTTCCAAACCGATTTATGAAAATATTTGTAGAAAATTGTTACGATATTCACTTTTTTTCGTTATTATCCCGTTTTTTTTAATTTTCAAAACATGGTGACCCTCAGGAACGACGCTATGAATTGCGGGGCCCAAATCAAATTCATTTTTCGGGCCTCTAAATTTTTTTTACTTTGTTTTGTCAGGCAAGAAGAAATACCTTACATAATATTGTGGTGAAGAGTATAGGTAAAAAGGAATAAATAAAAAATACTGTGTTTTTCTTCTCAGTCCTCGATAAAATATAGGTATGTGTAAACCTTTCAAATGGCGCGGGGGCCCTAAGCAGCTGCTTCGGTTGCATTGCCCTTCTGCCGGCCCTGGTCACCCTACATACATTGTAGATACATTGTACATGGTCATACATTCTTCAAATGGGGATTTTATGCTTGTACCTCGTTGATATTAATAAAAAAAAAAAATATGTACCTATACATTTTTTTCATTGATAATCGATATTATCTATGTTAAAATATTGATATCGCTAGTTTAAAACTTTAAACGTCTAACCGTGTTTAATATTTAGATCAATTTCTATCTATGATAAGAAGTTAGCTATAATTTCATGAGTGATACATAATATATAACGATATCGTAACAAATTGCACGTGCCACGTTTTTCAATTTGTGTTTCAGTGTTAAAACTTTAAGCACGTGTCCCTCGCTGTTTAAACTCCAAACTATTATTTTTTCCTCGGATTGTACATAATATTATTTACTTTTTTTTCCATAATAATAGGTCCGTTACTAGCAAAATAGCACCAACGATAAAAAAAAAAAATCGTAGATCCACCACTGTGCGCTAATATAATATAGTGTAGTGCAGTGGCGGCGCGTCGGGGTAGACAATGAGACAATGTCTACCCAAAAATACAGAATAATTATAATTTTAAAATATGTTATTAATTATACATATAGTACGGTATAGTACCTACTATTATAACAACAATATTTCGAATTTTCGTCTACATAACTTTATTAATAAAACAACATTTTGTTGTTGTTTTGTCGTGATTTGACCCAATATCACAATAGGTATAATAACATAATGGCCGTTCGGTGTCGGGCGTCGCCTTCAAATCGGTAGAGACATATTAAATAGTGGATCATTGTTGATGGGTAGGCTTATGAGAAGCAAACGAGGGATATCGCGGGGTTTTACCAAAATTATATACACGAAAGAGGCATGTCTCAGTGTGATATTTTAGTAATTTATAGTCTATGTATGCCAATATTATATAGACTCCACGGTGACCGGTTTTCACCCCGCTACCACGCCATAATCGAAATACAAAGCTTTTATATACAGAGTGTCAATATACATATATTGACTATTGTGATACACTCGATACACGTATACGGTATTGGTATATCGCGTTATTTGGGGTAACGCTGTATAATTCAAACTCGTCCGCCACCGCCCAACATTCGTTAATAATCAAGAAATTTGCCAGCGTAAACCGGTTTGCTTCACCGATCCCGATTAGGTACTGATTCCGATTAATGATTGTGGTTCTGTGTATAAATCATAGAGTATAGTATAAATACAATAGTTGGAAATTCGTTGCATTAATCGGTTTACCCCCTCCATAATTCTCATTATCAGTTATCACATAACATTGATTCTGCTTATCACATTATTAACGGTTCGATTTTTAATTTTTTTTAAATAAAAATAAAAATAGATAACATAAAAATTGCCATGGTAAAAGATTTTATTCTTTATAAAAATCGTGTTGTCAGTGATATCATTAATAACACAGTACAATCGATTTCTATTCGAAAAAGTAAGTAGGTTTTAGGATACGTTTTAGTAAATTAAATGTTTTATAAAAATTGCCAACTCAAAAAATACCTAACTCCCAAGACATTTTTCAATTAGACGTATTTATTCATCCTCTGAATTCTGGTTGTGGTGATGACAATCAAGTTGAAGACGACTTGATTATTTTAGAGAAAAAAAACTAAAATATATACCTATATTAATTAAATCCCGATTATTATAAATGTAAAAAATGTTTAATGTAAAAATTGATAACAGATAATTAGTGGAAAATCAGGTTTGTGGTGGGGACAGATCGAGATCGGTATTTTTCGACCACCTCGCTACAGCGGTCGAAAAAAAAGTAAACCGGTTTACCGGTGCGTCTCCATTTTTAACCGGTTTAGTCTAGCGAATTTCTTAAAAGTACACCGGTTTACTTTTCAAGGAGAAATCTAAACCGGTTTATACTGGGGTGTGTAAAAATCGTTTTGTAAATATTTAATAAATCATTAACTAATGGCTTGTTAAACATTTGACGGCTCGGTAAATCACTGTTTTGTCGCATAAGAAGTGTATAAATTTTATATTATATTATTATTCTGTGTTTTTATTTTATTATGATATAGAATATAAAAATTATCTGTTTTTTCGGTAATTTAATCCGTCTTTAAAATTTACAGAGCCGAAATCGGGTGATTGAATGGACCGTAAAACTAATATTTAGCGGCTCTGTAAATGCTTAAAGATCGTTTATGCAACCCAGCATTAGTCAGTCTAGCGAATTTCCTGAATGTTATTGATGTATTCGCAACTAAACATAATCGGCGAATTAAACTAAATTATAACAAAATATAAAACACCTATTATACTTTATCTATTTTTTTTTTTTAAACATCCTTTTCTTAATTGAAGGGCTTGCGGCAACAACCAGATAAATCCACTTTTTACGTAAAGTCACTTTTCACCAAAAATGGATAATGGAAAACATTCTCGAAAAACAGATACAACAATCAGATAAATCCGATTATTATTTATTAAGTTATTAGTTTATTATATAGAAAAAAATGGCCATGTATGGGGATATGACACCCTAACCCCCTCCTCCCTCCACTTCCTTGAGCACACAACTGCCTTAATTTAAAGATCGAGATATTGCACAATAATTATAAATAAGTATAACGTTATAAATGCAACAACTATAATATAGGAAATATCATTAAAATTATTTAAGTAATATATTATAAATGACGAACTTCTATGCGCAACAACCAGATAAATCCTCACGACGCCCACCTCAACTTTGGCGACCAAATTAATATTTAAAAACGATTTTTGCTATTCAAACGTCACAATATTTTATCTAATTAATATGTAAAGAATTGAAGAAAAATTTATCAAATATTTCGCTTTCTAAAATAAAAACCATAATATCCTGAACAATTTCAAAAAGTGGATTTATCTGGTCGTTGCAGCAAGCCCTTTTTCAATAATTGTCTACCCCGTGAAATTGAGCGCCACCGAGTGTACCCAATAATAATATTAGGTATTATTATGTATCATCCGCGCGCGTATAATTATTTCCATAAGCGAACGTAACAACAATAGATAGGTGTGTAGTACCTAACCTAACCTACCGCGTTGTTATCGTGTAGTGTGTGTGTGTGTGTGGTCCCGCAAATTCGTGCATGACGGTGGGTCGGGCGGGCGCGTCGTACACCTCGCTACGAACCCGCGGACGCAACTCGCTCACGCAACGTATGGGCGCCGACGTAATTTTTATTTGGGGGCCATTATTGTCGGTCCGCACGGGTACGGCCGCGTGTAAAATACATTTATAATGACCGCGGTGAATTCCCGCGGCACTATATCGTCGTGCGTCTGTCTCTGCGTATATTATATTATATTATATTATATATTAATACATAAAATGAACGGTCCCCCCCTCCCCATTACCGTAACGACGACATTTCGCGACGATAAAACGCCAAACATTTATAATTAATAATAATGTGACGGAAAACCCGAACGCGGCGATTACGCGGGCATTGGTTATAGTCGTGCGCTGCTCCTCGCCGTCGTAAAATGGCCTGGCTGATCAGTTACAGCAGCAACACCCGCACGATTTTGTCCGTATTGCCGCGACCCGAGAACGACACCACGACGTGCTGCGGCGGCAACAACGGCACCACCGTACCGTCCATGCCGCCCGACCCGGTGCCCGACGGTCGGCCGGTGCACCGGGTAAACGGTCGGGTCGCGCCCCGAAGGCCGGACCGCACTCCTCGGCCTACGGCCGTGTGTCCGTTCAGGTTTCGGCTGGCATGGTGGTCGTCGTCCATGTCGTCCCACCAACCGCCGCCCAAACACTTTATAGAACTGTGTGAAAACTGTAGAGCCAACCGAGGGAAAAAATTAGGGACACTTCTCTCTTCTAGCCCGTACGCACGATTTTAACTACCTACCCGTCGATCAATATAATATTGTGTTCACACGTATTTACCCAATGATATTTAACAGTTCCGTACTTATTTCCATAGCAATGGCAGTCGGTACCAATATACCGCGTTGGAACCGGATTCCGTGGGACAGGAACGTATGGAGCTGGAACGGAAAGCTCGAAAACACGCTCAAAACGCATGTCAGCATTACTTGAGGTTCTGTCCTCGATACGCTCTCCTCCAACACCTCAATGACATCGGGTCCAGGTAAATACCGGTTCTTAATTATTTACTCAATGTAAATATAGGCAGTGGTGTTTGGCTATTTTTTTCCAGGGCATTATGCCGAATGAGTAGTCTAGTAAATCTAACCCCTCCCCCCACAAAAAAAAAAAAAAAAACACCTCTAAATAAAGGACCCTAGATGTTTTATACTTAATATTCAATTGAATAACTTTAAATTTAGAGTGGACAAACATTGGTTTGTAGTACGCGATGGATCTGTCAAAACTGAACGTCTACTAACCCTTGTGCCTAAAAACCCTAAAAGCGTACTCGAATGTACACCAGATACCAGGCGAACTATATTAGATCTTTTTTTAACACTACAACATCCATACATATATCCCGTGTTAGATGTCGAGTTTGTTGAAGGTGCAACTGATCCAGAAACGACATTTATTACATTAGTCTTGCCTTTCAACAGTAAAGGGAGTCTTAAAGATCTCATCTATAAAGTATGTTCTAATCGTTATCATTAGAGGTCGGATGTTGTTGCATTGAAAATCATTTACAATTTATTGCAATATTGCACTAGACATATAAAAATATGATTATTGAATTTAACAGGTATAGTACCTATCGTATGTTATTCATTTTAAAAAATGTGTTTCAAACAAAATAATTTATATTGTATTTTATCTTAATACTATAATCATATTTAAAATTATTTCATTTTTGTCAGTCATTATACCTACACAAAACAATCTGTGAAATGTTTTATGCTTACATTGTATAAAATACAATTGTCAATTCAGTTACTTTCACAGAAACATTCATGTAATCAAAATATTACATTAAAAAACTAAAAGAGAAATGATAAATAGAATTAAGTATGAAATTCATAATAAGTAAATAAGTTGATCCATCGTTCCTTTGGTTCACGGATAAGATAGTGTATCTTAAATTTGAAAGCAAAGATAAATTATTAAATTAGAAAGATGAATCTGAGTAATTGGTATAATATTATTAAAAAGTTTTATTTTTTTTTTAATAGGTAATATTGTAATCACGACAATTTTATATTTTTAAAATATTTCTTTTATAAAAGGTAGTTTTTCTTTACACTGAAAAAAACTACCAGGCAAATAAAACAATTACAAGTACCAACTAAAATCAATTTGCTATCAAAAAGCTCTTTACTCGAAAACTCCTGCTCAGCTCTAAAAAATACATAAAAAATGTAAATGGTAAAAATTGTACTAGGTATATTTTTATTTAGTATTAAACCTACATATACATGAAACAGATTTATATAGCTAACTTAGCAATAAATTCAAATTGAAAAAAAGTTGCAGATGCAACAACATCCAACTCATTATAATAAAACCAAGTACATAGAATTTTTAATTTAATGATAATATATTGATAATTTAGAGTTGTTGGCATGATGATTGGAGTGATAAGTATGGGCAGCGTAGTGAAGGTTTGCCACTCTCACAAATTCAAAGGCTCGGTAGACAGATACTCGAAGCACTTTTATTTCTCAAGGAAAGAAAGTTTCCACATGATTGTAATTTACATTCTGGCAATGTAATTCTCCAGAATGGTGTGGCTAGGTAATTTTTAAAATAATAAAACAAATACTAAAATTATTATAAAAAAATTTATTAATAATCTTACAAAGGATCACGGGCCTAGAAAATTCCTTGCTTGGTTTCACATCTAGAATTCAACCTATTGTTATGAGTGGTGATTTTGAGTTGGATGATATTTCAGCAATTGATGTTGTTTGTTTTGGTAGATATGACATTTCCTTGATATAATTTTCTTAGTAATCTGAAATAAAAATGTTTTATTTTATATATTATTTAGGTCATGTTCTATTTGAAATGGCAGCTGGATATGAGTTGCTCACACCAGAACCCAGTGAAATAAATTTACGAGATATTGCTCATTATCCTCAAGTAAAAATAAAACATATATATATACTGTGTTAACCTTCGAGCGTACCTTGCAGCTTTTGATGTTACGCCAGTGCTCGCATAACAACATTTACACCACCCTAATTTTTTTAGTTTTTTTGGAGCCTATATAATTTTTGATGTTGAAATTGATGGTGATCAGAATTTGGCAGTCAAACTTGGTTTAGAAATTTTGAAAATTTTAAGTCAGGTGCTCTAGCAGCACTAATATCATAGATGTCAACATAAATTTTAGAACTGATGTATGTGCCGGCTGCATGACAGCTATAGGCAAAGGACAAGTGTCATCTACCTTCTTGATATTTAATTAGAAAATACCAGAATATGAGATAAGACTGGCTCATTTTTTTTAGTTATCACAGTTTTTTCTAAAAAAGTGGTGTAAATGCTGCCCATGCTGCAAGTGCTCGAAGGTTAATATATTAGTTAGTTTAAAAATATTTGGATGATTTTACAAATAATAACTATATAAAATATTAATAAAACTTTGATACACATCTTGAATTTGCTGAATTGTATTTATTTTGGTATTTTAGTATACAATTTTACTTATTTTCTTAAATAATACATTTATTTTCAACAGGTGGTTGAAATAATGGACTTTGTATTTAAAAATCCTATGGGTCGAATACCTACAATTAAACAGCTAGTAATGACTGAATTCTTCAGAAATATTGATCTTAGAGAAATGCGTGCAACATCCTGGCCCGTAAATACACTTATAAAATATTAGTTTTTATGATTAATATATATTATTGAAAGTTAAATATAATTCTTAATTTTTTTTATTATAGCTATTACAAGCAAAAATGACTGCTTCTTCATCACAGCTGTTGGAAACCATGAGAAACAGAAATAGTAGCAAAAGTGGCTTGTAAATATTTATATTAGAAAATTAAATAAATGCATTTATTTACTATGTATGAACTTTTAATGTATTATAGGACTCCAAATAATCATGATGTAACAGAAACAAGTTCGAAGGAAAATCTACAAATCAAAAAGTTATCAATGTAAATGAAAAAAATCAAGTCAATAGGGAGTGGAAGCACTTTTCTTGTTGAATAGGATACTGGAATATACAACAATAGATAGAGGACAATATTGATATCAATTAATTGGCTACATGACAATATATAGTACAACAATTAATAGTGTCAAAAAATTTAATTGTGTTATTGAAATGTAATATTATTTAGAATGTATAGAATCAATTTAATAACCAAACATAATATTGTATAAAAATTATAAAAAAAAAATCTGGTCAGTAGAGGGTGTAAGTACTCGAGTTTTGGGTAGGATACTGGTGGTGGATATAATATTGAATTTGAAAGCAATGATAAATAACATCATTATTATTATCATTATTTTTTTTTATAAAATGACTATCATAAAGGCTGACAAATTTTGGTTTCTTACTCGGATAAATATATAACTTATATAAGTAGTATTATATAACATAAATATATAAATTAATTTTACTTTATGACACAGTATTCAGTAACTACATCAATGATAATAATAATAATAATACAATATTGTATTTTAAATTTATTATGATTTCTTATAACACAACAATCATCAATTGACTGCTATTAAATGTTATTCAATCAATTGTCTACTATCTATTGATGGGACACCAGGATACTGGTGATGAATATATTGAATTTGAAAGCAATAATCAAAATTTAACATTTTTTTGAAAATGATGTGAAAGTAGTAAAATAACTTTGAAATTTTTATTCTGTCAATATAGTATAGTTAATTGGTATAATTAATCTAAGTTTCTAGCACTATAATTTTCCATTTTATACCAAAAAAGTAGTTCTTTACGCTAAAAAAAAAACGGCTGGTATAATTAAAAAATAACCAATTCGAATGAATTCACTGTAAGAAATCTCTTCACCCAAAAACTACTACTCAACTCTTTTTACCTAGAAAAATACATATAGCTTTAAATTACAGAAATATTTAGTTTTATTTTAATATATATATATTATATAAATTGTAGGCGAAGTAAAAGTTGTGATGATGAAAAATATTCGCATGCAACAGAAAGAAAATCAAATTTTGTTGGTGACAAAGAGTGCATGGTAGTAAACAGATTATAATTAAATAAATTATTTACATTCAAAATAAAGTTACATTTATTTTTCAGGAACACCGTGGATTATCACTGTACCATCGCCAACAGTCATTAGACTTTCAATTTTTAGGATAGTCCTATAATTTGTCTATTAATTTTAGGCGGACATGTTATACACTTAAGCAATATATTTGTATTATTTAAAATTTTTATTAGGTAATAATATTTAATGCTTACCAGTCATCATCAGAATCAAATTCTGCGCATGGATCCTTAGACCATGATCCATCGGCATTTTTTATCCATCCAATTCTGTGAACATTTGCAATAAAAAAAACAATGTCAATAATAAATGTTTATTTACTAATGTTATATATTATAAAAATATTTCTTTAGAAATATAAGAATAAATAATTTTTTATACTGACTCGATTACTTTATTGCACAAAGAAGATTGTATGATAGCTGAAACATCTTGGGTCAATAATGCATCTGAAGCAGATCGTTGGTATGGATGTTTTTTCGCACGATTTATAACTCCTTGTAATGATGGTTTTTTCTTCATTGAAGATATATAACGCGACACTATAGTGGATTCCTTAGAATCTGAATCAGGTAAAATAATTAAATATAATAATACATCTTGATAGTAAAATAATTTTATTACCATTTTCTGGAAGTTCTAATTTTTTTTTACGTTCAGTAGAAATAATATGATTTTTTGAAGTACCAAGTGATTGAATACACTCTTTATATTGTTGTTTAATTTTTCTTGACTCTAATTCTTCTTTTCGTTCCAAATATTTACTAAGTTCTAAATTATATATAAAAATATACATGGCTAAATATAATTATACACTCAATTTAAGAAAATTATTAACTTAACATGTTCGTTTCGTATCAATTTTGTATACCCAAGGTATATGCTGGTCAAAATAATGTGTTTTTTTCATGATGCCAAATGGTGTTACCAGTATCATTGAATAATTTTTAGTCACGACACTATTTGTCGCTATTTGGTATCATAATTAAAATATGTAAATAATTACAAAAATCATTTAAATATTTTATGCTTTATTATAATATTAATTTTAAACAACTTTACGGTACCAGAAACGGAAAAATCATAATAATGCATATGTTCAATCCTACTCTCATATACCCAACCCATACAATTACATTTAGATCAGGATAGACTTGGTCCATTCAATTCGTTACTCAAAATAAATAGAATACAATTAATCGCACACAATAATTTGATAAAATTACGCTACGTTTCAATGAAATACCAATACAAAAATACTCTATTATAAAGTGTTATCATAGGCCTAAAAATAGAAAATTAGATGTATAATCTTCACAGAACAATACAACACTATATACTGAACAACACTAACAAAAAAAAAAATAAATATATAAAACCGATTGAAAAAAAATAATGTAGAAATGACGCCAATTGGTATCATCCGTAGCGAATGTGTTAAATTTATTTAGAATATGACTACTAAACATGACATGTCAAACTAAAAAAAAAAAACTAAATTTTATTAATTCAATTACTATTTTGTTATCAATGCTTATTAGGAGTGCTGAACAAATAGATTTTTGTTGTTTCTTTGTTATTCTAAAGATTGAAAATTAAAAATGATTCTTAAATCCTAAAATTTACACAAAGTATTTAATTTAGTACTAAATTGATGGTGATAAAATTTACATTATTTAAAGGAATTTTAGATTTAGAAGTTTAAGTATTAAAAGGGATGATTTTAACCAAAAAATGTAATATAAGAATAAATTTACATTACTTTATGGAGAATTTTATCAATCATTGTTTAAATTACTATTTTGAGTTCACTAGTTTAAGATCAAGAATGGAAATCAGTTTTCAAAAAATCAGTTAAAGACCTTTTTTATAACACTAAGATTAAAAAACTAAACACGGGTTATCAAACACGACCATTTTAACCATTTTATTTAACAATTACCTTACATGATTACTGTTTTTTTAATGGCAATTAGATGGTTTTCAAAAATTAAAAATTTAGCTGTATACATACATTTTTGAAACTCAAAAATTCAAAAACTTGCAATGATCTATAATATTTGTCTAAGTTACTAAAACTACCATATATTTTATTAATTGTATTATTATTTTGATAATTTGATGGGACAGACATAACAACTGTGTTGTTTACATAAATATGCTGCTGCCTGTATAATGTAGGTATTATAAATAATCAAATACTAATTAAATATTTATAATTTATGTATATTATCAGTAGTTACCACAAATCTATAATATAATATACTATACTCTGTCCAGTGAGAGAACGCGCCGCGTCTACGCATGTAGAATGGTAATCGAGCGACAGCGACTATGGCGGCGGCGGTACGTCCGAGCGCGCAGTCGGTCACCAGATGGGATAGGTGGAAACACTATGAGTAGGCGCGCGCGGGGTTGCGCGAAACGAAACCGATTTTGGTCAGGCCGCGGCACGTTCTCTCACTGGACAGAGTATACATAGGTATACTATATTTTTGTATAAGGTATACAGCTAATTGATAACATAAAAAATCATCTACTTAAATGATTTAAATTAAAATTATCTTAAATTCCAAGAAACGAGATTAGCTTCTACAGAACATTAATAACTAATAAGTATTAAAAATTACAATGTAGATAATATTTATATTGTTTCTATGGTATTGGTGGTGGTCACTATTCACCAGTGATAGTTAAAATAGAAGTATATTACCTAATATATTATACATGGTCTAAGGGCTTATATCATGTGAACTTAATTTTATAGTAGAAGTTATAAATTGTAAAGACTTAACTTTTTCAAATAAAAAATATTTACAATTTAGTAACAATTATAATTTTTTCTGTGTTCTATAAATAAACTAGAATAACGATCCTATAGATAATAAGACTACTATAGGTATTAATAACTATCTCGTCTATAATGGGCAATATAGGAAAAATTGTGTTATTTAAAATAAGTATTGTTAAATTTAAAGAACGGAATATTTTTAAGGACACCTTTATTTTAAGTTTAAATAACAATTATGTATTTAATTTATTTAAATGAAAATGTAATATACAATATGTAGGTATGTGTTATATTTGTAATTTTTTACTTCATGCATATATCTGCAAGAAAAAAAAGTCAATTCTAAATTCTAAAAATATAGTACATACACGTATAAAAAAAATTTCAAATTTATACTCTATAACCTCCTGAAATTGTTAAACTACATGTTAAAAAAAAAAGTATATATGTACAATTTTACCATTATTGTTTACCTCCTTCATGTGTACCTCAAGGGTTGAAGTTTGAGCAATAAGGGTTGTTTTTCAATAATTTACATATTTCACGAAAAATAAAAATTGGTTAAATATGTGTATAATATAATTTGTAGAATTTTTATTCTACATAAAAAAGTACTCTCTCTATACATAATTCTTGTTAAATAACGGTTTTTAAAAAAATAGCATTTGAACCATTTTTAAAAATTATTCTACAAAAATTAGTATTTTTATATTTTCTGCGTTATAATGATATTATATTTTATCTTTATACTTAATCGGCAATTATTGGATATTGTAGTTAAAAATAAACTTTTTAATCAAAAGAGTACAATTTACGTTGATTCTTATCATACTAATATTGAGAACTATAATTTATATTTACACTTCTTTCATTATCTTATTATTAGTCGTTAGTTCATTCAATATATGTATGGATGTCATTCAGTTAACGGTATTTTGTTCTTCCAGTGGTTACATTTAGTTTTATTTAAAATGTCGCATAAACCAATGTTTTTAATTAGTTTTATACAAAATCAAATCTATCAATCTATGGGGAAAATTGCCCTAAAAGTGAAATTGTTCGAGTATATTATTTTACAAAAAATTAACAGTTTTACATTCTCTTATTTGCCCAATATACTTAACATGCTCAGGTTTGACCCTTAACATATTAGAGGAGTCGGAGATGGGTCTTGATAGCTATGACAAGCATAGCTACCAAATTATTAGACGGGTTTGGTAATTATAACCAGCTTGCACCAGATATCAGACACCACTGACAAAAAAAATCTTGTTGGCTACCCTATTTGCTACCTGGGAGTCAAACTGAAAGACGTGTCTCAACTACTCGGCCACAACTCAAGTGTACTATTTTATAATATAAGAATAGTAAATACTAATTTACACAAAAGTGTGTCATTGGTAATTGGCAATGCTTAATATACTGAAAGAAATATTCTATTCCCACAAAATATCAATTAAACTGATATTGTACATTATATAAAAATTTAAGAGTCTTCGAAAAACATAAAACTCAAAATAGTTATTTTTATAAATAATTATAAATATTTTTCAAATAGTCATTGATAGAAATAAAGAAAAAAGGAAATTTAAACAATTTATTTGACATTAAACATGACACACTAATTTTAATTAATTTTGACGAAAATAAAAATATTTTTAACTGCATAGACAAAAAAAGGGTGTGAAAGTTGTATGCTTATAGTGGTCACAAAAAGTACAATAGCTGAAAAAAAAAAACAAAGAAAAACAAAATTCAAACTTTACATCAGGTAATACAATTTTATATATAATTTGAATACCTAAAATCACTAATTGTATACTAAAAATATCCAGTGGACAATTTTTAATTTGATTAATCTGATTCAGATTGTTCGAACCTATGTGGTGATATGACGTCTCCAGCCCATTATTTTACTAGTACATCAAATACCCATGAAAACGTTTTAACTGACTTCGGACCACCAAAATCTAAAAGAGCCAGGAAAGAAATTATGTCTCCAAGATTGTCTGCTGCACTTGATAAATTTAAGTGACAATAAATGATAAGAGATTACGTTCACTTGTTAACAGCAGTTTTGGAAACACTAAAAATAAATCCTAGTGAATATATAATAAATCGAACTTTATTTAAAATATCCCGCAAAAATGTCGGCAACAGATATCTGAAAGGATGTCATTAATATTTGATAATTTAAATTTAAAATCATTAGTGCTTTACTAAGATTAAAAATATCACGGAAAAATCAAAGGTTAACCGACTCTCAGTAATTGTTATAGCTCTGTCACATTGTTACAGCATTGTCACAGAACAGTTATTAGGAATTTCAAAAATTTAATTTAGCACAGGTAAGGAAATATCTTCAACTATTTATTACACTCTACAAGAATGATAAAAAATACAATCCAGGATTTTATATTTGATGCAACTGCAAGTAATACAGGACACATTCAAATGTGCATGCCACCTATTAGAACAAAAATTTGGTCAGAATATTTTGTACTTGGCATGTAGACACCATGTTTATCAAATAATGTTAACAATGTTTTTCCTACAGTAAATTTAATGACTAGTACAGGCCTAGTTATTATTATATTAATTTATTTTAGGAACGAATGGAGTAATATTGTTCAAAATTAATTTTCAACATGGTCTACTGACAAAATGTAAGATATTTTAAAAAATGTCAGTGATGAAATTTTACATTTTAAATTTTACAAAAATAAAATCTATGAAGATTGTCCCAAATTATTAAGAGTTACTAGAATTAATAATAATATTTTTAGGAGGTATTTCGCCATGAGGAATACATTTTCGGGCACTTGGTGCATATATTTTTATAAAATTTATAATATTTTTTATTTTTTATTATTTTATTAAAATTTTTTCGATATTTTTTAAAAACAACCGAATTATATATTAAACAATCAAATTGTCGATATTTTAATAAATTATTCAAATTATTGGTATTTCATAAAACAATCGAATTGTCAATATTTTAATAAACCATTCGAATGTCGATATTTTAATAAAACAATCGAATTGTCGGTATTTTAATAAATCATTCGAATTATTGGTCTTTCATAAAACAATTGAATTGTCCATACTTTATCAAATAATGTTAAAAATAATATGTGAAATGCATATGAAGACGACGTCGTGCATACATTATTTTGGTAATCGGTAAAAACGACACGGAAAAATACATTAAGTAAAAAACTTCTCAGATTCATTATTTTACCGAATGAAACTGGTTTGTGAAAAAAATGTTTTCTCAGGGTGCACTGCAATTTTCGGTCATTTTTTTTTTCAAGTGAATTTTAAGTGTTACTTCATAACATCATTAAACGTTTTTTTACAATTATTTAGTAATTATTTATACGTTTGACAACAAAAAATTGTGTTATTTTTTCACTTTTACAAATTTTACAGAAAAAATACATTATATTTGCCTAAGTCATTTTTTTTGTTTCATTGTCCTTTAATTTAGGTATAGCTTTCCACCTTGTTTTATATTACTTCCACTTGAAAATTATTTTTAAAATACTATGTATAAATTTAATTACAAAAAATTATT
Organism: Pemphigus obesinymphae; assembly: GCA_025469235.1. NCBI lineage: Eukaryota > Metazoa > Arthropoda > Insecta > Hemiptera > Aphididae > Pemphigus > Pemphigus obesinymphae. Next base: position 64,646 of record JAIPRL010001960.1, read on the forward strand.
TTGTTAAATTTTGAAATTGCAATATTTTTGATACTTATTCATCAATTCATAGTTGAATTTACTTTACTTTTGAAAGAAAATCTGGGGAGTTGTACTTCCCCAAGTTTCAGTGTTAACAAATGCATTAAATATTAATCTGTATCATAGCAAACCACAATTATGACAGATCTCTTTATTTTATAAATATATACCTATTTAATTAATAAATAATAATTTCAAACATACCATTAATGTGTTTTTTTCCTTTTCTATGGATCGAAAGTACATTAATTGTATCAAAAATTGGTCTTTGGATACAAATCATACAAGTCAACTTCCCGTTGGACAACAATTTAGCTTCACCTTCTGGTATTTGAATACCTAATAATTCTCTGATCCTTTGTGACTTTAACAGACCAAAATAATTATGTCAATACATATAATATATATTATAATAAGTAAATAAAATTAGATACCTCAAGACTTTTAAGTAAATCATTACTTGATCCATCACATACACGTTTAAATGACATTTTGAAAAAATTATTCTTAATCTAGTTAGGTATATATCTATTAATTTATTTATTATACAGATAGTTCATAAAAGAAGAAAAAATTACAACAGAATTCCTAAAAAAAAAAAAAAAACAGTAAATTACTAAAATTTTATACTAGTTAATGTATTTAAATTTAAAAAAACATACGATGTGAGAATATAGTATTCTTATTTTTTGCTACAATATTAACAATACTTTCAAGCTCTTGTACAGTTTCTTCAATATTGAATACAGGCTATACAACAAATATGGATTAAATTATATCATTTTTATAAACTACATTTTTATTATAGCTATATAATGTTTCGGTACATCACTAACCTTATCAGAACAATTCAGTGAAGTTTCAATAATATTTAATTTCCTGCGTATATTTTGCACGTCGTCTAAAATATGTTTTACATTCAGATCAATATCGTTTTCTATACAGGTAAAATTCTAAAAATATAATATAGTAAGAATAATTAAAACAAACTATTATTAGTTTTACACATACATTTGATAGGTAAATAGCAAAAAATATAAACATATTTCACCTGGTATACAATACTACAATAGTAAACTAGAATTATACGAAAAGAAAAAGATAAGACATTATGGACAAGAATATGACAATCAACGAGGATTGGATAGAGAAAGATGATGAAGCTTATAGATAGTGATAACACAGATCCATAATGGACTGTTAAGCAATTTACGAAAAAAAATAATAAGAAATAATCAAAAAAGAGTTGTAAAATATTTCTCATATTTCTTATATAATAAAATTTTTTTTTTTTTGCAAAAACATATTTAAGTACAATTATTTAACTTTCCTAGATAACACTTGATTTGTAAATTATTATTTTTACTATTACATATCAATATCTTACTTGATTATTTAATTTTATTTCAACGTCCTTTTTTGATAATTGTGTTAGCTTCCGGGATACATTACGACAATGTCTTAATGATGAACCCAATTCCACTTCAAACTTGTAGATGTGAGATAAATTTACTATAAAAATATAATAGATATTCATTTAATTTAATTGAAATCAATAATAATATTGCTATCTAAAAATATTTTCTAATTAAATATTTATAATTCAGAATCAATAACCAGGACAACAATGAAATAATATTAATGGTTTTATCCAGAAGCAGATTTGAGAGGGCGGCAACATCGCACCCTCCATGGAATTTTTTTTATCATTAGGTATTTGAGATGTATAAAATTGATTTTGAATAGGGATTAGTACTTTATTTCTCAATTATTCTTATTCATCCCTCTTAAATTAGCTTCAGATCCTTACCGGGTTTTATCTATATCTGAGTTTCCTAAATAATTTTAGATCTTATAAGCTAAATCATAAAATATTTTTAACTGTACATAAATGTATATAAATATTAAATACCTACCTACCTATAAATATTTGATTAACTAGGGTACCTATATTTCTAGCATAAATATGAAAATATAAAAGAAACTCTTATACTATACACATTTGCGGTTGAAGTCTAGCTTTGGACCTTGTAAAAAATCTCACATATTGAAAAACCACACTTGTTTTTTATTTGTATACCAATCGTAAAAAGTATCCCACAGTCTGACCTCGACAAGACATTTTATTATTTTAAATTATAAAAACAAAATAAATTAATAAAATATTACATTCAAAAAACGATTATGGATAAGTGAACTATATAGGAATAATACAATTTTAAAAAACTTTTTTTTTTTGGCATCTCATTTGAAAAGATCTGATAAAAAATGTAGTCTAATACTACCAATTAGTGCATTAAATAAGTTATTTTTACTAATTTTCAATGATTTTAATTAAACACAGAAGAGGAAACCTATCAAAAATTAATTAAATAACTACTTATTATAAATTAAATATTAGATAATTTATCAAATACAAATATTACTATGTAAATCATAAAAAAGTATTATATTATACTGAACTTCATTTAGTCATCCAGAATCGTTTATGCACAATGATTTATTTTTGCCTTTAAATTTAAAATAAAAATACTCACGATCCTGTTCGAATACAGTTAGGTTAGGTTTCGAAGACTGTAGAATATTTTTTACAATTATTGGTATACAAATTAGAAACCTAAATGTTGTATTATACTAAATATGTATTAATTGAAATTCTGACTACGTATGGGATATTTTTTGACAATCGATATAGGTACAAATAGAAAAATTCAGTGTGGTTTTTTAATATTTTTATATTTTTCGTAATCTTAGAAGTAAGGGATAAAATGAATTCCTGAAACAGAAATGTTTACTAAATTTATGAATAACAGAAAAGTGTAGTCTTTTGAATACATTTTTTCATTGTGTTTTACAATCGTCCAAGAATTTAGGAAATATTCTACGGGAGAATTTTGGAACACATCCCTACTGAGCAGCTCAGTTAATAAGTACCACATTGATATTCTAGTCAATCAACATCTGCTACTTAATTTATTACATTCGATTTATTTATACTAATTATACTTACAATCTTCAGCCATGAGAAAAATTGTATCAAAACAAAAAAATTAAAGTCAAATGTTTAGAAAAAACGTAATTAGATACTATTGCACTAAGTAAATAAATGATTGTTAACAAAATATTATTTAAATAATGATTATAATCTAGACCGCAAAATATTGTAATTATTAAATACAATTCAATAAAAACGCAAATAATGAGTAATAACAAATATAATAATAATTACATAGACAAGGTTATAATTTCCAGAGCTTGGGAGCTTGTTGTTGTAGTAACGTATTTTTTCCTTTATCAATCGATTCAAAGATAATGTACTAATAATTCAAAGATGTTCTAAAATAAATGGCCTGTGTTAGGTTAGGTCACGAATTAAGATAGTATGGACTGGAATATTATTATATTATTATTATATTATTTACTCTATGACTGGAAACGACAAGGAAGGCGGGTGGTAGTAGTGCGATTACATTTTGTTACGGTGAAATTGTGAGTGGGGGAATCTAAGCGATAATCTATCATGCGATCCTAGCGAACATATGCCATACCACACAAACGTAGCATGTAGTCTGCATATGAATATGTTATCAAAACTATAAATTAGGTGGAGTTTTAATCGCATAGATTCCCCCACCTTGATATTTACCGTAACAATTTGTCTGCACGTATTAATCCGTCGTTTCCAGTCCATACTATCTTAGTTCGTGATAATATGTAGGTATATGTTATCTTAATTCGTAGGTAAAGCTGAAAGTGAAAACAAAATAAATATTAAATAAATTCATGGTTATAATTTATTAATTATTATGATTATGTATTATCATTTTATCACAATTTAAAATATAAGCTTAATGCACGGGAACATTTAAACCAACGAAAACTGCGGCCCTTATGCCTGTCATTTTATTTCCTTTACGTGAAAAAATGTCAGAGTATATAGCTGTAATAACCTATGGTAGTATATTTCAACTATAGATATACGTAACGGTGTCATCTGTTATCTGAACAGTTTGAATGCGAGAAATTTCGAACACTATCATCGATTCTGTAGCTTAGTGGAGTCTGAAATTAACTTTGAATAAGGAGCAGCCGGTTCCAATCCCACTTTGCCCATTTTTCTTTTGCAACTTTTTTTTATCCGATATCCAAAATCGTAATATATTTTCTTATAATTTTTTTCGTTTGTTGGAATTAAATTTTGTACCGGATCCGGACATCTCGCCGCCACCGTTTCGCCGCCAACCACCTCGCCGCTACCGACTCGCCGCCGGACAAATCGCCGCCACCGTTTCGCCGCCGTCGTTTCGCCGTCACCATCTCGCCGCTGGACACTTCGCCGCCACAACTAATATTAATTTTTAACATTTTAAAAATGTAAAAAAAAAATATTATCGAACTTTATTATTATGTCGCCATCGATCTATTCGCCTCCACCCCATCATTTCGTTGCATTTTATCAACCTTTTCGTCATTAGCACCCAATACTATACGCCTACTACCTGACGCCATCAAAGGCTGACGCTGAACATTTTCTCGATAGAGGCTAGAGTTGATATCTTATTACTATTTACTTATTACATATAATATGAAATAATATAATATATTATATTATAGATATTACCTACAAATACAACCAATATTAAATTATAAAATTAAAAAA